>JAKSZT010054001.1:1212387-1414596 GCA_026826555.1 Tolypeutes matacus
TGTGTATTTGCTTACAAAAATGTTATTTATATATATATATATATATATATACACATATATTTTAAGAGGTGCTTAGATTACCTAAAATATTACACGGAACCCACTGGGATTCCCATGTTGCCCACCTCCCACACCTCCCACCACATCCCACACAAACATCTCCCACAGTGTGGCCCACCAACCTCAATGAACTTACACATCCTGGAGCCCCGCCACCAACCACAGACCACAGTTCACACTGTAGACCACACTCTCTCCCACTCAGCTCTGAGTGGTGTTTGCTGATCCAAAATGGCCTACATCCATTGCCACAACAGTACTCAGGACAACCTCCAACTCCCAAAGAAGCCCCTGTATTTTTTTCAAACCCCTTACCAATTGTCCCTTCCCTCTACAAACACATAGGATGCAAGAAACAACACAGTCAACAGAGATTAGACAGACTTGGTGACTATGTTTATCAAAATTATACATGCCCATGATGTAGAAAATTAGTAACAACAATCTGCTTATTTGTACACAGTTTATATTAGATTGTACTATTTATTTTTAAAAAATCAAGAACCATTTTGCTTCCAGATGCAAGTTATATGAGAACACACACACACACACACTCCACACCCAACAAAAGTTCTCTTCTTCCTGACATGGGATCTGCTGTATTCATTGGGAAATGAATTACTCATAGTACAAAGATTTATTCCATGCTGGAATTCCAAAATTGAAATATAATGTGGCTCCAGAATTAACAAATTGTTATCAATTGTTATTTTATAAAAAAACAAAAATCTTCCCTTTAAGAGATATTGTTCTCTCAGGGGAACATCTTCTCATACATATTTGGAGAGAATTTGTGTTTCAATGATGAAAACATCCACTTTTGAATTTTTTGCACAGAAAGAATGAGATTATGCTCATTTAACCAAACTCAAAGCACCAAAAGCACCAAAGAGCATACTAATACAAATTTCAGAATGAAACAACTACTCTAAGCAAGGCAGATGCTAGTGACTCCTTACCCACTTCCCCATGCTTACGAGATCCCCAAGGCAGCCCCTGTACCGCCATTGCCCCAGGGGAGTGAGTGCTCCCCCAAGCCCTCAGCCAATGATGAGTCTAAGTCCCTCAGCTCCCTTGACTCTGGGCATGGGGGGTTGATGCTGAAGTGTGTATATCAGAGTGGTTCCTAGAGTTTCTCTGAAGAATTAAGCTTTGCCCACTGCTGTAGGTGGCTTGATAAAAACCCGTTATGACCTGCCTTCTCCTCTCCGAACCACTTCTTCACTCCACCAAGTAATGCACTTCAATCTCTGCCATTGGTTTCCTTCTGGGGAGGCCCAAATTGCACTAAAGCCAAAACTCAGCCCTTCTTAGGGCAGAAACTCCATCACAATTATTGCATGTCTATTTTTGCCCCTGAATGTAAACTTACTTCAAGTCTGGTTTTGAACAATAAATATGTCTTAAAATGGCATGAAGGGCTTGGGGAAACTGTCTGCAAAACAATTAAAACCTGCAGTAGCTGCACAGATTTGAAGAGCCCAAACTACCCCATCCATTACAGATACAGCCTGTATGTCTTGCTGAGGTATGCGCATCTCCTTGGTAATATTTTTCCTTCCCTCCTTTCCACTTAATTAACCAGAGGGGTCCCCATCCCCTGGGAAAGAAAGGAGCAATCTGTATCGGAGCTCTGTGTATATGTAGTATTGAGTCAAAAACACTATTTTAGAGATCAATGCCAAAGACAGAAGGAACATGAAATGGCTAGAACTTGCATTTCTATAATGTCTTCCTCCAGATGCAAATTAATCTCTTAAAACTTTCAATAAGTTGCCAGTTGTGTTGTTATAACTCGAGCGCAATTAATTGTGTATCTATTTTACATGTATCTTGCAATGGCACATTCTCAAACTGCTTAAAGGAAACCTTTATATTTTAAAAAATAAATAGTTTTAATATATTTAGAAGAAGATAAAAAGGAATTCTTGCAATGTGCATGGCTGGAGAAAGTTTTCTGGAAAAACTGGTGGATTCTGAGAGAACCCTTGATGCCAGTAGTGCCGTGGCAAGTCTTACCTTAGGAGTTTGAATCCATTGCTGAGATTGTTTCAAGCAAGTGGGAAAAAATAATTTTGAAATAGAAAGAAGAGACTTCTAATGAGAAAGTGAACTTGACTCGAGTACAAAGAGCACTGTGTCAAAATGATGGACCCCAAAATGGAATAATGAGAAAGCAGTCTTAAAGTTCAGTCAAACGTCCTCCTTGATTTCTGGAAGAGTATTTATAAAATGACATCCCCACGTATCTTCATAGCCTGCTTGTGACCCATAATGCCCCTTACTGACTTCCACATCATCCATGCCAGTGAATTATCACTTACAAGAATCTGTGATGCCTTTTTTCCCTGTGCCCTCCTCTAAAAGTCTAACCATTGGCAACCTTACCGTGCCTCAAAGACATGCCTCCAAAAGCTTGAAACTCATTTGTTGCTTTATAACACATTTTCAAATATTATTTCTACCTCCTAATGCCTTGACTCTTTGTAGTTTGTCCTAGCTTTAAAAATGCCATCAGACTGGCCATTATGTCTTCAAAAGCTGCTCAGAGCCCTTACTTGCTCTCTGTCTACATGAAGTGGGCTCCTTCTAGAATCTTTGGGAATGTTTCATGTTACCACCATCTAATTTGGAGAGAAATCACATGAATAGTCTGTTAAGTCCCTGCCCCATCCTCAACAAACTATAATCAAATTTAAAATAATAACTAACAGTCATTACACATTGCTTAGGTGTGTTCTATGGACAAAACATACTGTCCTCTCGTTTTAGCTTACCCCCCTGTGAGGAAGGTACTGTTACAATCCAGACATTGCAGATGAGGAAGATAGGCTCAGAAAGGTTAGGTGGCAAGATGCTGTTCTTGGCACTTTCTTCTTTTTCTTCAAAAGATCTAAACATTTAGCCTTGGTGTCTCTCTGGAGTTCCAGATGAGATACTTCCATGCCAAACTTGCTCATTCCTCCTTAATCCAGTGAATAGTGCCAACCCAGCCAGTGTCCCAAGCCAAGAATAGAAAACTTATCCCAACCATTCTGCTCTTCCTTGCACCCCATCTCCCGGCAGCCACCATATCTGCTTAGCAGACATTCCTTCCCACCAGTACTTCTTTAATTTAGACCAAACTCACCACGATAGCCTCCTAGTTACTCCTATCCTCTATCTCAGTCCCCTAGAATGAAAATTCATTCAGACCCCTCCTCAGCTTAAAATTTTTGATGGTTCTTAGAGAAAAAAAAAATTCTACTTTTCTTAACACACCAAAAAACTAATCTTGACCTGGTCCCTGCCTACCTTCCTTGTTTCACTTTTCTCTCATCCTCCCTGCCATACCCCAATGTTATTCCTGATTCATTTGTTCTTGGTTCTTGAAACCCCTGACTCCATTCTTCAATATTTATTCCAGAATTTAATATTCCTGAAAGTCTAACTTGAACTTCCCTAGGCATCTCCCATACACAACCAACACAAACCTCTAACATAGCACTTAGCCCTCTGCAGTGTGAGCTGTTCTCTACTTTTCAATAAAAGGCCAAAAGCTGTCTTTGATCTCTGTAACCCCAGGGCTTATCACAGGGCCTGGCACAGAGTTTGTATGCTCACTATTTATAGATGAATGATGGAAAGAATGGAATTTCTCTGCCATAAATGTATGGTTTCTATACATTTATACCGTTGCATTTTCTTAATCCTGAAAACCATTCTGTCCGCTTGTCCCATAAATACATTCATACTTATTGGTTCAACTGACACCTACTTTTGTTTTGAAAAATAGGGTAATCATTGTCTATTCTTCTATCAGTCATTCTTGGATCAGCTTTTAACCAATATGTTGTGAGGGGACCTTTTTCATTAACCTTATTTGCCTGGAACAATTTGAATAAATTACTAAAAGTCATCATGGTTGCCCTGGGAAAACTTAAACTGCACTCACCAAGCTTCAAACTAATTCTATTTTCCCCCATTCTTCTGCACAGTCTAATCAAGTCTGTTTTATCTCTGAGCTGTCAAACCATGTTTGAGTTATGCTACTCTTACAACCACACCAGCCCAACTGAGCCTCCACATATGCTAGTAGAAAACAATACATAAAAACAAATGTTAGTAGAAAAATAACAGGAAAAGAACCACAAAGCCTGGAACCTGGAGTGAAAAACAACCCAGCAGGAATTACCCCAGAAAACAGAAAGAGAATCTAGAAGACCTAAATGGAACATTAGCCTCGAACTTAGAAACATCCATGGAGAAGCTACCATTTGACCACAACTCAGGAGATGGAGACTAATATATTGTGTTTAAAATCTGGAATGCCCAAGCCCAAACAGAAGGCAAAGCATTAGCAATCAGGGAGAAGTAGATTAAGGAAACTGAAGCCCATATGGGCACACCACTTCAGTAGTCACATGTAACAGGAGAAGCTCCACAAAAACTAAACCACTGCAGATGATTAGAGTTTAAAAATTTCAGGATCTTCAGTGACAAAGCCTAGAAACCCATGTGGATATATCTCCTCTAGCTAGAGCTGGAACAGGAATTTTACTAGCATGAGGTATGGCAGAGAAGGTTGTACAGAGGCAAGAAAGGAAAGCCAATCAGAGATGGAAGTAAAGTTAGAATCCGGCAAGTCTCAGGGCAAAGAGCGACAATTTGAACCAGCATCTAGGGATTTGCTAGGGCAAACAGCGTAATCATGTGCTGGGGATTCTGTCAGAGCAACAGGTCAGCTGAAGGTGAAAAATGGGTGATGTTAAAACTAGTGAACTTCCAGGCAAAAGGTCCAAGACTGTAAAGAGACTACTTCTTCGGTCCACACTTAGCCATAAAGAATGGGGAATGGACTTCTACACCCATCCCGGTGTACACCAATGATGTTACCTTCATTTTATTCACAACTAAAACCAGCTTTGCTTTTTGTCCCTCAGTCTGAGTAGAGCAGACAACTTATTTGATTCCATTATAGTAAACTCAAGCCACATCAAATTTGTTTTCAGTCATTTATGGCTTAAGACATTTTCTCTTGGGAAATTTTCACTCATATTTAGATATTATGCTTTTACACTACAGTTCAAGTTTTCCATCTCAGGATTCTCTCATGCTTCTCAGAGGCACCTCCACACCTCCCTCTCCTGGTCCTGTTTCTAATTTTACAGAGCTCTAATATACTTGTCATCTGACAGTGGCAGGGAGAGACAGTGTCTGTTTATGGCTATGGCAGCTTCAAAGTGGAAATGGGTAAAAGCAGTCACTTCTGCAGCTGGATGTAGGCTCTGCACAGCTGTGGGTGTGGTGGCTGGTCTGCAGTCACTTCTCTGCTGGCCTCTTCTGCTGATGCTTTCACAGGGGTGGTCTCCTGTGCTGGGAGTATTGAGTGTGGGCCCTATCACAAGGATCTTTGGGAACCATCTAGAAATCCCCGCTGGTGTCTCCCTGCAGGAGTCCATCCCTCAACTCTGCTAGGATATCCTTCATCTCACTCTGGGGCATCAAGGAGATCCGGCAAGTTGGCTGTACCCCCATGTACCTTCTGATATACTGAAAAATCTAGAAATCCCCACCACAACAACTCAGTCCCATGGAAATCTGGAAATGGTTTTTCCCCTTTCTTGCCTCTGTCATCTTTAAAATCTTCTCTCATGTCTCAGGTCAACAGACATGCCAGAAGTTTTTGCCTTCCTGTAAATTTTGCAGGGAGAGGTGGGAAATTCACTCAGGTTAGGGGAAGAGCTCTTGGACTCCTCTTTCAAAAGTTGTCCCATCCCAATCTCTATTTAAACATTCTGATGGCAGAGGCAGTCCTGTCTCTTGAGTAGATCTTGTTGCAGATTGAGTGAGGCTGTCTCTTCAGAACTTGGAGGTTTCCAATTTGGCTGCCCTTTAGGGATTAGGGAAGGGTCAACAGCAAGGCATGGGAACAGGAAAGGTGTGTTTTGGGAATATACTCCACATGCCCTGACACAAAAAAAGAAAATTTCAGCAAAGCAAAGAGACAATGTTCCATGAGAGGAACACGGAATGTATAAAAAACAGCAGGATATGTGATTTTATTTTTAAATCTAGAACTAAGAATTATCAAGCAATAGTATAAAAAGTGTATTATTTTTATCCTTTGCATTGAGATAAGGATAATCAGTATGGTGAAAATCTTAGAAAATTAATAAAAAGTTAACACCAAATATTCAGAATCCAGAGTCCCTGAGTACTTGTTCTTTAAGATATATACATGAACCTCTTCAAGCTTTACAATTCTCTGATCTATACCAACAATCTGGCAGTTTCTACCACCTTTAATCGCATTGTCTGGCACATGACAGACCACTTTGAATACGCACAATACTTCAATGCCACGTAAGATATTTTTAGCGACAGTTAGTAATCCCAGTTTAAGTTAAAATCGAACCATATGTGGTGTTTTCAATGCAAATAGCTCACCTGTGTTGACATGCAGAGGAATAGACATCTTGAACACATGGCTAAACTCACACATTCATAGGTAAAGCCATGTTTGGCAGCAGGCACACTTCCTCTACTCCCATTATAAAATGAATTGCAATTACAGAATTTTTCACATGTGAAAAATATGGGTTTTAGAAGTCGGAAATACAGTGAGCAATAGGAGGAACTGGGTATGGGAGAAAATTATCAGAGAGGAGTAATACTTATATTCACCCAGAGAAATAAAAGAAGGAACAATAGAAGACAAAAGATGGAGTCTTTTAAATCTACCATTTGTTGAATGCTTTCTATTTGCTTGACATTGTGTTAGGTGTCTTATATTCATTTTATTTAATTATCATAGGACAGAATGTGGAAATGATTAAAGTGACTTTCTCAAGTTCACACAGTAAGAATGAGATGGACTTGAACTCTGGCTATGCTGTGGTCAACTGAAAAAACAGTAGCCTGTGTCTAAGAGCTTGACTCATCTCTACAATCCTGGGGGACCTTAAAATGAAAGCTTATTCCTCTTTCCCACCGGTCATCTACAACACCCTCATTTGTGGGTCTAAGGTTCAATCAGGAATATCATCTAGCTCTACAATGCCATGACTGCAATAGGCCAGAATTCCATGTATGGAATGAAGCCATCTGGGTTATTGGTGTCTCTGCCTGCATCTTCAGCTGACCCTATTCATCTTAAAGCAGAACTGGGTCAGACTTTCCACCCTTCTATGTCCTTTTCAACAGGTGAATTTAAGCCAGTTTAAATTCTGGAAGCGTCTATCTTCTCAACAGTGGAATGGGTCATTGTGAATAGCTTTCAGGATTATTGTGAAGCTTAAATGATGTAATATTTTAAAGCTCTTAACAGTGGCTGATACAAAGAAAGAATACCTTATTCTAACAGAGAAAAAAAACGTTTGTAAATTCAACTGATTTTGGAGTATATAGGGAGAGAAGATTTGATATCTTAGCATTATGCTGCATCTCCTTAGTTATCTATGTCTTTAAAGGCAAGAGGTACAGATACCAAATTAAGATTGAAGTAAGGTGTTTCCTTTGTATAGATAAGACACAAAATAATGCTGCAATGATGACATGGCAATCAAAGACCCAAATCGAGAGAGAACAAATTATCATAACAAGACGAGAAAGCCACAGGTAATTTTTTAGCAAACCTGGGAAGATCTGGGCAGATGCAGAACTATAAAGCTGTTAATTTCTGTCTATCGACACAGAGAATTCAACAGGGTCACTGCGTCTGTCATTTTAATATAGCCAACTGGCCAGGGCATTAACACGCTAATAAAGTTTCCTTAAAATATTCATTTTTGTTTTATAGTTTCCTAGAGGTGCATATTTTCTTTGCTACAGGGAAAATTATTTCTTCATCCACTTATTAAATGACAATCTCTTGGCCACTGTATCTAGTCTTGAATTTGAGATCACTCTGTCTAGGTGTTCCTAATTGAATATACTGGAGTTACATCTTGATTATAGTGTAAGTCTGCTAAATCTCTTCTCAGGCAGCCTGTCAGTCTGTCTGTCCCATTTTATTAGTAAGTGACAAGTAAATGTATTGGACTGTCTTCTCTCAAAAGACTGTTCTATTTTCTATAGCCAGAAGCATGGGATATCTAAAAGAAATTTTTGAATTTTTCAATTTTGCATTCACTCCTTTTTATCTAGAGGCACATTATAGAGAACATTTTCAAAATGAATACGAGGAAACAACAGAGCCATCGTTTCTATTCATTTTCTTCTACAATATTAGAATTTCCGTGAATATAATTCCACTGGCCCTGATGAATAGCTAAAGTGACAGCAGTAGAGCATTTCTTTTGTGGAATGTAGAAGTCTGCAGTCTCATTTATTTTGCTACATGTCCTAAGAATATACTTATTTATTTTTAAATGTTACTCCCGAAAGAGCTTCATTGCAAAAGATATTTCTAGCTAAGTCTCAGGCTTAATCAATTGCCCTTGATTTTGAAGGCTTTAATGGGAGAAGACAGAGATAATGCAATGTACATTATGCAAAGTTAGCCAAAAGTGAGTCTGTGGAACAGCATCAGGGATGATTAACTCCCAGAAGAGTCAACACAATAGAGGTAAACAATTAGATTAGAGCATTTTCCTAACCAGGCAAGAAGTAAAGTTGTGGGAACAAGATAAAATTCAGATAATGGGCAACAGCCAGGAGGCAGGAATCAAAAGCCAGCATAGCAGAATGTTGCTTTAGCTATGTTTGCTAGAACTTGGAATAAGACTGACTCTTCTTGGAATTGAAGCAATGCATTTTATGGATCCATAATGGGTAGTGGCCTGGATCCTACAGATGCCTGCTTCTTTCTCAAAAACTGGAAGGAAATCTATTCACCCAGTCAGTGGCCATGAAGTGTTTCTTTTGGTTGGTTCATTGCGGGACGTACAACAACATGTGTATTGGAGTAGAGGGAGAGCTAGAGGCATTCCAAAGAGGCAAGTGTAGATAGGTGAGGGGGTAAATAGAAAAAAGCCATGATCTGGGTCTAAGGGCATCTTGCCACATAGAAACAATAAATGAGTGTTGGGGTAGAACGTCTAGTCCCCACAGGATGCCCAACTTCTAGGAACTTGCTCAGGGACTTAGAAACATTGTCTGGGAACTGCTAAACCTGCCAGGTTCAGCACTCTGCCCAGGAGATACAGAAATGAAATTGTTTAGAAGCAGTTACAGAGCAATATTTCAACAAGTACAAATGAATACAGCACAGCCTTAGCATGTAAGTGCTGAGGGACCATGGAATGAAGAAATAGAGTCAGATGGAATAAATAACAATGAAACCTCAGAGTTTTTTGTTCAGAGGAACAACTGGACAGAATGTAATTTCGACAGGCCATGACCAATGCCAACCAAACCAAGATAACCACATGTTGCTTGTGTGTCAGATCAGTGTTAGAGAACTGATTGGGCACCCAGTAGGTATTTGCAAGTGTAAAGATACCCATTAACAGTCTAGTGAGCAAACCATAAGTATGAAAATATGGCTATAACATTTATGTCAACTAGCAAGTGACTCCAATGTTGCATGAAGAAAGCAGTAAGCCAATGGAAGAAAGCTGGAAAACAGAATCAGAGGGCATTCCAGTCCTGATCCTGTCATTCCTAGCTGTGCTACCCTTGGTGAACTTAAAAAAAAATTTTTTTTTTAGTTTTATTGGGACTCAATCACCTATAAAATAAGATAGAGACATATATCCTAAAGGCTTGTTATGAGGCCCAAAGAAGATGGAATTTACAAAAAGTGCCCTGGGCAGTGTCTGGTATGCTGTGGTTCTCAGCAAATGGCCATTGTACTTTTAGGTGTACAGACTGATAGAGTCTATTAGAATTGCAAGGTAGGCACCACTAACTGTGGGTTTAGGAGACCAGGGGCCAGAGAGGCCATTGTTCAATGGGAATGGAGAACAGCTTTTGTTTAAAAGAGGGACAAGAGGGAGCAGGTTGGTGAAAGTCCCAATTATCTGCATTGCCCTGAAATTGAAGAGATTCCTGCATTAGGCTAAAGGCCAGGCCAGAAAAGAGTTAGTTTTTGCTGGTTCAGTGGCCTTCCATTGCCAATACCAATTTAGAGGATGGAAAATGATCTGACTGCAGTATAAGTGAGGAGGTATTTCTGGTCCCCTCCAAATCCAGTGCATGGGGTAAACACTGACAGAGAAGCTCTAACAGCTGAAGACAGAGGTGGCTATTCAGGAAAAGATAGTGGCACTGTTGATGGGTGAGGTGGACAGGCATCACATGCTGAGGTTGCCCAGGAAAATGATATTCAAGCTACTCGTTTAATGTTTGAGCTATAAGTGTGATAGTAGTTTATGTTAATTAAAACTCTTAACATAATTTTGCAACAGGAGTATTTGTTTTGTCTTTCAGATCGTCCCAGGAGTGATAGAAAAGGGGAGACTAAAGAGGAAATATCCCACATGGCAATATTTCATGAAATTCATTGCCTGGGGGATTGGTTGAAAATTGCACAGATTATGGTGCTATAAAAGGAAGTAATAGCACCTTCTGGGATGGTTCCAGCTGTGGACTGAGTCTCCAGTCATCAATATGAATCTCCTGGAGGGGTTGGTAAGGACTGAGGAGCCGCTATATCCACGTATAGTGGCTCTGATTATGTAACTTATACTCAACATCTCATCCCCTGTTGATACTTTAAGAAAGGGTTTAGAAATCAAGGATTCCATAAAGCAATAGAATTGATCCAATGAATAAGTAGCAGTTAGGAGTCTCTATAGCTCTCCTTCGCCCCCACGGCTCCCTTCCATTCCAACATGACACAGTCTCAGGGCAGGTCTAAGAGCTCCCAAATGGTAGCATAAGTCTCCTCTCCTTCCACTCACATAGGCAGGATTTTATGAGGGTTCATGGGGACAATTTGGATACTGAATTCTCTGTATTCTAAATTAACTCAGAGGAGCATATGGATGGTTGTATTGAGCCGCCTCTGGGCCTCTTAGGGTGATAATGTGTTCCAGTTTAGCCAAATACATCTTCAATATTGCTGTAAGCTAATGGAAGAGAATAATACACTTTTTCAAAAATTGGCAACATAAATAGGAGCTTGTTCCTCAGTTCTGATGCAACAGATGCACCTTATGCCTTGTGTTCTCTAACTCTCATTTCAAAAAACAAAGATACCATTAACAAGCTCCACATGGTGCTTCCTTCCCTAACCTGTCCTATCCCACTTCCTTTCCCACTGTTCCAAAAACAGGTAGCCTGGAGGGAGTGTAATTAATGAGCGCCATCCCTGAGCAGCCAATGGAGGCAAAAAACAGAGTGGAATTATCAAAGGGAGGATTTTAGATCATTTGTTAATTCTGCCTTTCTGTTTCCAGAGGATCAAAGTGAGTGAAACAACAGCATGATGTTCTTGGGCCATCATCCCACAAGGACTGGGTATCGGGAGAAACAAAAAATACTAGCCCATAATAGGCAACTGAAGGCACAGAATGGGATAGAAGTAAAAGCCTTAGGCACAGCATAAGAAAAAGTCAAAAATTTAAATTAAAAAAAAAAAAAACATGAAAATAAAATATCCTAGGGAGAAGTAACAATCAAAGGAGGGGGAACAGGGGTAGAAAAAAAGAAGCAACTTAAGTGAACACAAAATCAAATGGGATTTCAAAAGCCTAAGATAGCAAAGAAATGGAAAGAGATGACCATAAAGAGAAGCAAATGGTACTTGAATCAATTAGGCAAAAAGATCAAAACCTTTTAATTTGGTAGCCTATGAGGGAGGAATTAAAAGGAGTTACATTGCTCAGTCATTGCTGTATTAAAAATAACAACCATTTGTTCTTGTTCATCCCTTTATGTGCCCCATGTAGATGGCTGACCTGGACTGTTCTTAGCTGAAAAGTTCTGCTTTAAGCTTTGATCCAGCTAGGCTTGGCTCCTTACTGCTGGTTGGTCTCAGATCTTTTCCATGTGTGTTCCTTCTGAGACCAAACCTGAGAGGGATAGTAGCTAAGCTCTTTTTATGGTGATGACAAGGCCTCAAGAAGGCAAGCCCAACTGCTTAAGCACAATCCAAGCCTCTAGTTGCCTTACATCTGCTAACATTCCATTGATCAAATCATGTCACATAGTCAAACCCAAAGTCATGGAGTAGAAATATACACCCTACCCATCATGAGGTCAAATAAAGTCCCATGGTCGACAAGATTACAAGATTAATGGTGCAAGGAAATGCCCTCTTCCCATGGAGGTGGATGAAGTGATTTGAAGACTATTTTACTCAATAACAGGAGGAAAAGAGGAAAAAGAATTAGAAAATTATCACAAGAAGGTGCCCAGATTGTTGCAAGTTTGAATGAAATATAGTAATGCATATATACTATAACCAAGACATGATTTCATATACTGCTTATCTACAAGTTCAAACACCACCACACCTTGTAACCATCATGTTAAGTAGAGAATTCCTAGTAATCCTCCTGTCTCAGTAATGCAAGCTAAAAAAACAAGTGGCTCTATTAAGATGGGCCAAACCATGGCTAGGTCATACCCAAATGCCAATTACACTATATTTTTCTACTTGTGTGTTATTTCTTAGATTCATTCTCTGAGTATTGATTCTAGGCAGCAGACAAATTTATAATACCATGCAAATTAATGTATCATGTAAACTTAAAATGAATAGTTTGACTTAAAGATGTATTTTCATAGGCATAATGTAAGAGATTTATAGCAATTACAGAACAAGTTTTGGTAGAGCATAATCAAGAACAGATTAGATGCACAAGGAAGTGGCCAATGGCTGGGCAATATCAAGCTCTCAGGGCACTGGGAAGAAAAGAGATCATTGCAATTTTCTCAAATAAATAAATTAAGGAAATATCAATATAATTGAAATATACCAATGTTTCTTATGAATAGTCCATGTTATACAACTCAGAAATCAAAAGGTGTCAGAGGGCAATGGAACCTAGTTTCAGCTCAGCTACAAAATTAAAGCTTAGTTTCTGGCAGGTTACTTCAGTTTCTTATGCCTCAGTTTTCCAATGTTTGAAATAAAATCATTCTACTAGTTAATCTATAAAGTTCCTTGTGCTTAAGCATTCAAGGAGGTTTTATGGAGCATATATTTGTGGCTCTGTGCTGGGAGAGCTAAGAGGAAGTAGGTATGGCTCTGCTTTCTAGGAGCTCACAACCTATTGGGATGGCACATGAAACATGTATGAATTTAATGTGGCAAGAGATACATGGAGAAATCCTTAGGAGGCCTTGGAAGTCAGAGAATACAGAAGTCTGGGAGATTCACAGAAGGCTCATACCTATGTTGAGTCCTGAAAGATAGGTGAAAATTAATCAATTGAAGGAGAAAAAAAGAGCATTCCAGGCAGAGGCATAAGCAGGACATAGGAATGGATGGAGGAAAAGGCCTGATGGGGGTAGCACGGAATCTGAATTGGTATGGTTATATATGGGCAAAGAAGAAGTCAGGGGTGAGGTAATCCAGATTCTTCTATCCTCTGCTATAGAACGTCATCCCAGAGTCAACAGTGAGACATTGATAGGTTTTAAGTGAGGGACTACCATAGTGGATCTGCATTTTCAGATGGCTTGTACCATTGGAGGACAGCCTTTAGGGGGTGCAAGAATAGAGGCAGAGAAATCAAGTAGGAAGCAAAAATTCAAACAAAGGCATTAAAGGTAAGGATGGGAAAAGGTAACAGGTTGATAAAAAAAAAACTAGGAAGTAAAATTATGGGAGATAATCAGTTCATTTTGGGACACGCTGAACTGACAGGGCAGTGGGCGTCCAAGATGACATAGCAGCATGCATTTTGACATAACCCTAATTAAGAGATGGGAAAGCAAGATTCACTGAATGACACCAAGAAAGTCAGGCATGCTAGAGAACCAGGAAATGATGTTTTAGTGGTGAGTTTCAGGAAGCTGTAGCCAACAATATCTAAGACAATGTAATGAGAAAGGGGCTAAGATACAACTATTTCTTATACACTAAGACTTCCTTCAGAAACTGTTGCTTTTACATTCAAAACCAAATGATCACTAGTCTTTTCCAAATTAGTATTTTCCAATATATAAATTTTATGTGAGCTCTTGTAATGTATTATTATTAGTTAAGAAATACTTGGTGGTTTACCTCTTTTCATTTTATATTATTCCATCTATTTAGTATTGCCTTCCATTTCTAATGCTGATTTACTTCTAAGGAAACATCAGGGAGGGAAAAAAGATCACATATCCTGTTTTTCTAACTGAAGTCATCTGAAATAGTCTATGCCTCACAGAAGAAAGAGAATCAATACTCCTTTTTCATTTTGCATCTTTCTCTGGCAATTGTGGGAAAACATGAAAAATCTATATTACAAAGAGTGATGCCCCAAGACAACAGAGTGAAAAATGCTCAAAGAAGGGAGGACTCACGACTTTCCACTCAGGCACATTTTCTCCTAATATGAAGGAAATGAAAGAGAGCAGGTCAGGCACTCCATGTGTGTTGCCTTGCAGGTGGATGAGAAAAGATGAAAGTGGAAAGATTTAAGAAACCTGGTAAGGGTCAGCATGAAAAGGCATACTAGTGTGGGGGAGAAAAAAATTGTTCAACATTTGTTTCAATTTCTGAAAAAGAAAAATGATTTAAAAGAACATATAGGGATAAAACACATGCCTTTGGCCATTAAAACTCTATACACAGTGTATTTGTTTACAGTTCTGTTTCCAAAAGGTGGATTTGGGTCAGAAATTACAAAGGGGTCACTACTTAGAAATTAACATGACATGCTCAAGTGACTAAAGGGTGGATATTTTTTAAATATTATGAAATTATTTCATCATAATTTTTAGTAACAACTATGCTAATCTAAGCTAACCAGTTGTTGATGAGTTATTAATGTCCCTGTAGTAAAGACTTTGCTCTGTCATAGAGAAGCAAAAACTTCTGTTAATCTGGTGAAACCCCAGGGGTAAGAGCCATGGGTTTCACCAAGAACATTCTACATCTTGGGGCATATATCTGCCTCTCACAGAACACTGTGATATTCTAAGAAAACTGATGACAATCCTGAGAGCTGGTGCACCAATTCCACGGGGTGACTTAATAGGGATGGATGACAATTTGGTGGTGTCCCATTTGGTTCTCTTGTCCATTGGCACTTTAGTTCTAGATGGAGAGCTCTGTGCTGATGGCCATGCTACAGAATTGCCTGTGGAAGTTTTTACAAATAAAGCTGTTCCGGCTCCATTCCCAGAAATCGCTTCAGTGCTTGAGCACATGCATTCTAAAAACAAATAAATAAAAGGCAAAGACAAAAAAAAACTTAATCGTTAAGTTTGTTACACAGCCAGGGTTAAAAGTCAGAGAGGGGAAGGAAGGAAGGAAGGAAGGAAGGGACGGAGGGAGGGAGGGAGGGAGGGAGGGAGGGAGGGAGGGAGGAAGAAAACTACAGAAGACCAGTTTGCTTAATCCTTTCCCCTCTATATTGAGGTTGTGGACTCTGGTCTTGGCCATTTTCTTTCCACACCCAATGCCTAAATGTGAGCCCCATGTGGTAAGTACACTCCTAGTGGGTGAGGTACTACATCTTGCCAACTCAGTAGAAACAGTAGGATGCAGAATACCAGCTTCTAACCAGGATCTCACAAAAGACTGTTCCCTAATTCTCAACTCCCCTGGAGTGAAGGGTTATATTCCAGGCTGGGGAATAAGAGGAATAGAGGACAAAATCTGATATTAGGTAGTGGTGAGTTATTCCAAAGCTCAAATCCAGGAATACATCTTATTGAAAAAACTTTTAAGACAATTAGAGATACACTGTGTTTCCAAGAAAACATTCATGACCAAACCTTCTTCCATATCCTCTAAAGGTTCTGCAGAGTTGAAAGTCTAGTAATGAGTCCTCTTTACTAGTGGCAATGATTCTCTCAATTGACAGGGAATTCAGTGAAATTCACTACTTTCCTTTTCATGCTAACGCATTTATTGATTCATCTTGCAATACTGGATAAACTGACTTTCACAAATGATAAAAGATGGAAAACTTTCAGGACTCCTGGATGTCTGATGAAATATTTAACCACCAGTACTGGTCAAGTCCCACCTCTTCCTCTTTCCTCCATCCAGATCACTATGTATATAAGGAATTTTTCCCCTGGACCTTGATTCGATATTATGGATATGAATCAAAGAAACTAAATGAGGATGTCAGGAGTCTAAGCAATGGATCTCTACATATTGTGTTCACATTTCTTTGATCTAGTCACATTTGCTAGCATGTTTCATTTAGAAGTGACTATAGGCTCCGAAAGACACAATGCAAATAAAGCCTCCCTCCCCACACAACCATACCCATTTTAATCCAATTTTTATACAGGAACACAAACAAGAAACAGGATGTATTTTAAGGAAATGATCATTGGCTAAATTTTCTAGGATAGAATTTTTTAAAATAACCTATAACAACTCCCAAAGGTTGGCCATTAATGGAGAGCTCATTCTATTGCAGGAAGTAAAATGGCAGAATTCCCAATAATAATTAGGTAGTTGAAGCAAAAAACCTATGAATATATCTACTTTCCTACCATTCTCGCTTCTGCCCTCAATTCACAGATATTTTTATCCTAGACTTCCCTTGTTTTATCATTCATTGTCCACTAATCCCTCTACAAGAGGCTTCCATTTTCTAGATGAAACAATGAATAAGTTTCACAATAAATTGGAGAGAAAGACTATTTAGCATATTCTTTATAGTTCCTGGGGCTAATTAAGGAATATCACTAAAAATGTGTTAATCCAAGAGTCTAAAACAAAATGAAATAACTATCACAGTTTGGATTCTCCAGGAAGGAGCTCTGAAATGAAGATTTGCATGCAGGAAGATAATCAGGGAGTGCTCTTGGGATCAGCACCCATGTAAGGGAAGGGAGGGAAGCAGAATTGACAGAGGATAATATGAGCTGTAATATTGTCTCAAAGGAGGGTGCAGCCAACTCTATGGGGAGTCTGAATCTGAAATGACCCCTCAGAGGCCAGGCCTTTATTCCCCCAGGCTGATTGGTGATTGGATGTGGGCCACCCACTATGAGGGCACACCTTGGACAAGGTGGCTTTCTTCAGTTGAGGTAAACCCTGTAAGGGCTAGAAGCTGAGGCTTCCTGCCTGCAGCATTCCCAGCACTGAACACTGGGGGAGGGAAGAGACGGAGGTAGGGGAGGAGGTGGGGGAAGTATATATTCCTAAAGGGGTATCTGGATGGTGAATCCCAGCATCCACCACATTATCTTTAGTGATTTATTGATGAGTGAAAAACCGAAACTATTCAGCTTTATCTGTGAGCAAATTTACCTAGTCCACCATGCTTGATTTTAATGAAAAGGATAAATGAACTACTTTTGAGACTCAGAAGAGTTTGAATATCTGCCCCTTTCTTATTGCTACTGATGGGCTCAAAGCCACTCAACTGATTGTAAAGTGATCACCTATCACTGGCAGTCAGACCTCAAAGACTCTTATTCAGGGATAGGATAGTATTAAAATCCAATAAGCAAATATTTAATTGTGCCTTTCATTACCATCTCCATAAGCATAAAGTGTGGTTATATGTTTTATCATCTAGGTGTGAACTTAAACTTATTTTTGCTCATTTCAGTTGAAGGTTTTTTGGAATGGTTGAATGGGTGCACCAGTTTAAGTGGAAATGTTTTTCACCACTCAGGTCTTCTGCAGAAGGAAAAAAAGAAAGATGGACTGTACAGGAGACATCCAAAGAGCAGATCCAGATAAGCATGGAAGGATGAGTTGTGCACTACTGGGACAAGTCTGGTGGCCAGTTTCTTTGGCCAATGATGGGGTCTGGCAACTGGAAACCCAGTGATGCTGAGGGCGTTATGAGAGAGAATGCTAAACAGAAGGTTACAACTACAGATCCTGAACTGAGTTACC
The DNA here is from genome assembly GCA_026826555.1 of Tolypeutes matacus. Classification (NCBI taxonomy): domain Eukaryota; kingdom Metazoa; phylum Chordata; class Mammalia; order Cingulata; family Chlamyphoridae; genus Tolypeutes; species Tolypeutes matacus. Next base: position 1,230,347 of record JAKSZT010054001.1, read on the forward strand.
GTCAGGTATTTAACCCAATGTAAACTTTAAAAAGTCATCAGTGTAAGTTTCTTATTGGTTCTGTTACCATGCTGTTAAATATTCATATTAACATGGCATTGCCTGGCTGATTTGCTTTGTGATGGAGCCAGGTATTGAGAAGTCCTGGAACTACACTTTGAATGAATTTATTACAGGAAGGATAATTAGTCGCCAAAACTGGACCTGGAATTTCCTTTCTAACTGCACCATGAAAGATGGTCATAAAGTCAAGGTTTTTCCAGCAATAATATTTTTCCAAGCTCCTGTGTTTATCTGTAAGTGCGCCTCTGCCACTGCATTTCTTTCTGCAGATATCAGCATATTCCCCACAAACCTGCTGATTGCTTGCATTAGCCTGTGGTATTCATCTCAAGTGCTCATCAAGCACCATTTGTCTCCTTGGAGCTTCTGATTTCTTAAATTGTCTTTACCTTCCTCCCTAGGCTCTTAACTAAAGGTTTTTCTGTAAGACATTTTTCAGTATATTGGATATCACACAACTATTTTGTCATTTGGTTGATTTCCTGATGCTCTCAGGGATGTCACTTGCTGCTTTGTCATTAAAAGAGCTAGAAGTAGAAGAGGGGGAAAATACAAAGGCCTTTTTTCTCCTTGGGGTTTCCCAGTAACTTTTTGAAAAACATCATAAGAAAATAATTAAAAGGGAACTGATAAGGAACAATGCAAAATTAAGATCAAATGTGTGTGTGTGGGTGTTTTTTAAGGGAGAAATTAAAACCTTTATTCACAGATAAAATGATGTATAAATAGGAATTCAAAAGAATCAATAAAGAAATGCTAGAATTTATAAGTAAATTAGGTGAGATCACTGCATATAAGCTCAATATATAAAATGAATTGTATTTCTAAATATGAGCAACAAAAATTAGACAACTAAATATAATGCAATTTAAAATATCAAATATATCAAATGCATAGAAGTAACTATAATAAGAAATGTACAAAACCATTACATATCTGAAAGAATTTTTGAAGATCTAAATAAATGAAGGAAAGTACCTTGTTCGTGGTTTAGACAATACAATCTTTTAAAGAAGACAGTTCTCTATTTGATCTGTAGATTCAATGTAATTCCAATAAATATCTTAGCAAGTATTTTTTGGAAATTAAAAACTGATTCTAAAACTTATATGGATATTCAAAAGACTTAGAGTAGCCCAGAAAATCTAGAAGAGCAGAATTAGAAAACTTAGACTACAAGATATAAAACTGCTATAAAGCTACAGTAATTAATAGAGCTTTATATTTTGATCATGAATGCATAGATCAACTGAACATATTCGAGTTTCTCCCACATATCCAGTCACCTGATATGACAAAGACTGCAGTTCAGTGGGGAGAAGGGGCTTCTCCTTTACTGGTGCTAGTTCAGTTGGGTATCTATATGAACAAAATGACAGTGATCTCTACCTTACACCATATACATAGCTTATTTCCCAATGGATTATAGAACCAAATGTGAAAAGGAAAACAATAAATCTTCCAGAATATAACATCAGCATTGTTTTAAAATTTCTTGTTCTACTTCATGCTTTAATTGCTGTCAATTATTTTATAGTTTCAATGTGATATAAGTATATGTGAATTCATTTTCTTTACATGGATCAATATTTATTGAGCTTCTCAAATCCAAAGCTCTGTGACTTTATTAATTCTGGACAAACTCTTAGAAATGATTTAAATGTGTTTTTAAACTACACACGGCTTGCTAGCTGGAACACAATAAACAGCAAAAATTAATGAATCCAAAAGGAAGTAAAAACAGGCTACCAGAAACTTGGAAGCAATAAATGTGGAATGAATGCTATAGCCAGTGAAAATGAGCTTCTGGAACCTTCCCGTGGGAACCTGGTGCACAGGAGGAAGGTGATCTAGAAAGACAAACCCACCCTTGTGCCAGGGGCACAGTCTGGAGGTATCAAGCCCTCAGGAAGAGTGACGGTAAAACCACCTCACAGATTCCATGCGATTTGAGGGATGCGCCATGGAGGGTTATATACTGAGTTCTGATCGTAGTTTCTCCTCATCTGCTGTTTCTCATTCTTTCCTTCTCAGCTCTGAGCTATTTCTCAGTTTGTAAGCACCACCCCACAGTTGGCAGCCAAAGGGAGAGGTGGGGCCATTGAAACATCATCTGACCTCTAACAGGCAGTTCTGGAAAAGCGTTCAATGAGGCGATGCCTGAGCTGGCTAACTGGGGTTGCAGTATCTGTTGTGGGGTCCAACGTCCCCAGCTAAATAAGTCTTGAGTTTATTAGGGAGTCAGGTCCTCAGGAGCTGCACGTTGCTTTATTTTATTTATTTGTTTGTTTATTTATTTTCATTTATTTCAGCTCTGATCTTTACTATTTCTTTTCTTTGGCTTGGTTTGGGATTAGTTTGCTCTCCTTTTTTCTAGTTCCTCCAGGTGTGCAGTTAGATCTTCAATTTTAACTCTTTCTTCTTTTTTAATGTAAACATTGGGGGTTATATTTCCCTCTCAGCACTGCCTTTGCGGTGTCCCATAGGTTTTGATACGTTGCATTCTCATTTTCATTTGTCTCAAAATATTTGCAGAATTCTCTTGCAATTTCTTCTTTGACCCAATGATTATTTAAGAGTGTGTTGTTTAATCTCCATATATTTATGAAGTTTCCCTTTTTCCATTAATTTCCAGCTTCATTCCATTATGATCAGAGCAAGTGTTTTGTATAATTTCAATCTTTTTAAATTTATTGAGACTTGCCTTGTGATGCATGCTGCTTTAAAAAGTAATCTTCATGAAATTTTTTCATGCAGAAAAAAATTTTTTGTTATGGATACACATGGATCCATCCCTGGTATTTTCAAAGGAGTCATGGTCTAAATGTAATCCAACTACTCAGGAGCAGGGGGGAGGGTTCACTTAGGGTTGCCAGGTAAAATGCAGGACTCCCAGTAAATTTTGGATTTCAAGTAAACAATGAATAGTTAATAAGTATGAATATGGCCCATGAAATATGTGGGACATGCTTATACTAAAACATAGGGTATTCTGTATTTTTATTTGATGTATCTGGCAACCCTAGTAAATGAAATCACCCCCAAAACCTCTTTCCAGTCAACCTGGAAAAGGTTTTCTGTCTGGCTCTAAGTGATAGAAGGGCACCCACCTGGAGTTGATTCTCCATCAGGATGTCCTGGCCCAACCTACACTCAACCCAGTTCTCTTTGTAAATGTATTTTCAAATACATCTCTTAAAACCCAGGGATTTCATTCATTTTCTAGAATTTAGCACCATGCTCTGAGAGCAGTTAGCACGTTGGGAAGGGGATCAGAGTTCTGCCTGGAGGTCTGGGCAGGACATCAGCTGGACTTCTGAGAATCTTACCTTCACATGGAGAAGGACAACTTGTGGGATCAAATCACAAAGCAACTTTATTTTTGTTTCCCACCATCCCCTGAAAAAAATTCTCTCTCGAGAGGGATGTTCTTCCTCTGCCTCTTAATGAAATTCCACACAGTTCTATGATTTTTAAATCATGTTTAGGAAGTAAAATGCCTTAAAAATACTTTAAATCATCAGTACAATATTGTTTTGCAAAATTTAGTATGTTGATTCCCATATTATAATCACAACTTAAACGATAAGATAAGTCCTCTCCCCTTTCCCAGAGGGTGCATTTAAGTAGGTGGGACTTGTGGGGGGAAGTGGGGTGTGGTCATCCTTTTCCCTTTATCCTACTTTCTTCTAAGTAGTTTCTTTTGCCTTGTGGGTTGAAGGGAGGGGAGGAAGCAGAGGCCAGAAGGAGAGGAAAGATGGCTTTGTGCTTTGGGGCCCAGCTGATCTTTAATGCTAATTCGGCCATCATCAGACACCTTTCACCTGCAGTAGCCTTTTTACAGGTGGTGTGCTCTCCTCTGGCTCATCACTTACTTCCTTGCCAACCCAGAAGTATGGCACTATCCTCCCATTCTCTCTGCTGAGGTCTGTTCACCCCTTTGCCTGGCCCCATGGGTCAGAATCAAAGACAATCGTATACCACCTCTTTCTAACTTGACCCACTTCTGACCCAGGGGTACCACTCTTGTATCTTTTGTTCTCAGTAAACACAATCCTAATAGAGCAACAACCTCCCTTTGCTTACTGTACAAGTTGCTAACCCACACAGTTCTATGACTTTTCCATTATTCAGGCAGGGTCTCAACTCAGGCCAATGTATTCCCTAACTGCAAGGAATATTTTTGAAGTTCTTGGAATGGTCTTACTGAAGATTTTATCATTAGGTTTGAGGTGAGAGATTAACCTTTCCACTATTTATCCTCCTTTGGAGAGAGGGATAGAGTTCATTACACTCCAGCAACTATCTTCCTAAAATTTGGTCTAAAAAAAGGAAGAAACAAAAATTTCCACAAGTCTTTTAGACTAACAGTATGGATGAGGGGTTTAAGAGTTCTTTAAGGGATAATAAGCCTCCTACTATTTGAAAGTTTTACAGGGTAATCTCCATGCAATGTAGCATGTATTGTTTTATACTTAGCCAAAACTGAGAGAGAAAAAGCCTCATTTTAATATCCCATTACTCTGGGAAAATCTTTCAGTCGGTAGTGAGTGTAGGACTTCAAGTCAAAAGTCAGAGATCTTAGAGATGTTTACCAGGGCCAGGGCTATGTGCTCCTTATGTTTCTAATAAGGAGTGCTTCAGCCTCATTATTTCTCCTACGTAATGCATGGACTTTTTCTGATATAAGAGGAACCCAACCACTTAAATGTCCTTCTTTAAAAGTGCACTACAAATCACTGCAAGGGCTGAAGGGCAAAGAAAGACATTTCCAGTCATGGCTTTCAAGACCACTTCGGTTAGCTCTCATAGCATTCTGGATTTCCCAAATAATTTGTGTTACAAATGACTTGCTATGGAAGAAGTTGACCACATCCAGCACATTTTAATCAAAGAGTCAATAAGCTTCTAAGGGATGACCATGGCCCCTTGACTATATTGTAAAGGAGGCTACCAAGCACGGTGACTTTAACCAGCTATTATGTGCAATGGTCTATCTTATGACCTCATTGGTCACTGACCGATGGAGGCTGCAGAACAAAAGCATCAGAACTCTGAGAAAGCATTCTGATCAGCCACCCTTTCATGGAAACCTGTGCTCCATCAGCACCATTGAGGAGACTGGGCCTGGACATTGACTCTCAAATTTAGTGGCATAACTCTACCAGCAAGATCTCTATAGGGTTGACCCAACCACAAACCAAACAAGACGACAAAAAAAAAAATCCAAGCAAACACAACCAGTGTTTCTTGTTTTCTTTAGTTACAGAATTGATAAAAGTAGTAATTAATGTCAGGAAATGCTGTGTCTGTATCATGGCTCCTTCGCTTTCTAGCTTATGACTTTGGGCAATATACTTAACTATTCTAAGCTTCATTTTACTCATTAAGAAATTAGAAGAGTAATAGTACCTACCTCATAGGTTGGTTGGGATAACTGAGAAAGGTAATGCATGCAAATAGCTCAGGAACATTGCTTATAGATGCTAAGTAATATAGTTTTCACTATTAAATAGGTTATTACATTGCTATTGCTCAGGTCTTCCATTCTGAGTTACCCATAACCACTGCCTATATTAGCGTGCCAAGTTATCTTTTGCAGTGCACTTTCACACACATTACACCCCACCACCAACCACCAACAGATTATCACTGTTTATATTTTAGTATATTTCCTTCCACTTATACTTCTACATGTTGATGTGTGTATTTTTCAAGAATTGGAATCACAATGAATTAGAAGTTATGCATCGTGCTTTAACATAACATTGTATTTTAAATATTTCTCATACTGTTAAATGTACTTTTTAAAATATTTTTATTTTTTAAAAGATAACTTAGGTTATATAAATGTTGCACACAAAATATAGGGATTCCCATATGCCCCACTCCCCACACCTCCCAAACCCTCCCACGTAAATATCCTTCATTAACGTGGCACATTCATTGCAATTGATAAATGCATCCTGGGGCTTTGCCATTAAGCATGGACCATAGTTCACATTGTAGTCTATTCTCTCTCCCACAAAGTTCTGCATATTATGTGATGATATAAAATGGCCTATATCTGTCGTTGCAATGTCATTCAGGACGATTCCCAAGTCCTGAAAAAGCCCCCATATTACAACTGTTTTTCCCTCTCCCTGCCCCCAGAGCCTCCAGTGGCCACTGGCTCCACATCAATGTTGTAATTTCTTTCATTGCTAGAATCACAATATGTCTATAGTAGAATACCAGCAAGTCCACTCTAGTCCATAGTTCTTTCCCCAACCCTGAGGAATCTGGGATAGTGATGTCTACTTCACCTCTAATTAAGAGGGGGCTTATATCCCATGGAGAAGATAGATAGGACTATCTTGCTTGAGTTGTAGACTCTCCCTGTTCCTTGGGATGGTCTCTGTCTATCATCATCTCCTTGTTAGTTGTCCTGGGTGAGTCCAATAAGCTGCAGAGTAGGTGTTGCAACTCTGCTGAGGTTCCAGGCCCAGCTGGCACATGGACAGCCCAAAGACTCATGTCTCTTGGATGTATACCTACAAACTCCAGCTAAGTATAGGTTTGAATAGAAGAGACAGATGAGTCATGTGTAGGAAAGACAGAATTGAGTCCAACTCTTTCACTCTCAGGAGCAAAAACACCAAAGTAAGGCCCACTGGCAAGGAACCAAACTCCAGAGCTATCAGCCCTGACCATAGGACCTGGGTGTCTCCAGAGCCCTCAGGAGCCCCACTATTTGGGATAGTATCCACTTTGGCAGGATCTCAGTCTATGAGATCCTGCTGAGATATACATAAGCGTTACCTCTGGGATGACCTCCCAACTCACTTTGAAGTCTCTTAGCCATATAAATTCATTTGTCTTTCCCTTTCCCCCTTTTAGTCAAGGTCTTTTTCCAGTTGCATTGCTAGTTGGTGCTTGGTAGTAATCCCTTGGTACCAGGGAGGCTCATCCCCGGGAGTCATGCCCCATGCTTGGGTGAAGGTAATGCATTTATATGCTGAGTTTGGCATAGAAAGAGGCCACATTTGAGCAACAAAGAGGCTCTCAGGAGGCAACTCTTAGGTACCCCACAACAATAGGCTAAGTTTCAATTTCAAGATCAAAGGCTCACAAGCATAGTCATCAATATCAAGGGTCTATCAATGGATCATCCTGCTTCACCAGTCATTGCCCTTGCACTTGGGGGACTGTTGCTACTCCATTAAAGAATGTGGCAGAGCTCTCCAGGATGGGAATTCAATATTCTCTCAGTTATTGTGTGAGGCTCCACCCACTGTGACAATGCCCTGTAAACATTTGAACATTTTTATAAACCTTATATGTATGCCCAGGTGAACTTCCTCCCATGTATCCCCCATCATTGACACCCCACACCAATGATCTTCCCCTGCCCCAGTTTTAACCCTTCTGTGATCCAAAGCTTCTTCAAAAATGAAGCCATTAAAATAGCCAAATACAATTAATAGGAAAATGAAACAATAATGATAAGTTTAAATATAAGAACTAAAATACATAAAAATTTTAAAAAACTAAGAATAAAATAGAATTAAAAGATTGGGATATTAAAAAATAATGAAAAATATTTAAAAAATTTTTTTTCAATTAAATGTACTTTTTTTTTTTTGCATTTGCTTACAAAAATGTTATATATATATATATATATATTTTTTTTTTTTTAAGAGGTGCTTAGATTACCCAAAATATTACACAGAACCCACTGGGATTCCCATGTTGCCCACCTCCCATACCTCCCACCACATCCGACACAAACATCTCCCACAAGTGTGGCCCACCACTCTCAACGGACTTACATGGACCAACTAATTAAATGTACTTTTAAAACAGGTTTTTAATAGCTGCATTTTCCTTCCTATGGAAGTACTGTACTTTATCCTCTGTTGTTGAACACAGATTATATATATATATTTTGCTATCATAAATAATGCAGTAATGAACAAACTTAATAACCTGATCACATTTTCTGCCTATTTTCTTAGGAAACACCTAGAAGAAACTATGGACATTCTCAAGGCTCTTGATATACTGCTAAAGTACTTTCTAGAAAGTTCATTCAATTGTTATAATTTAAAAATTTCAAACTCTATCTGGTAATTCCTCTCAAGAAGAAATACTGTCCACTCAGTTTGGCCAGAGAGAAGAAATTTATGTTATGGGCACCTTAGCAGCTTGGAGCACCAGTGTGTTTATTTTCCCCTCCAATAAGAAAGCATGACTTCTGAGCTTGTTATGATGGTATACAGGTAGCTTCTAATGGGGAATCAAGCAGCAGGGAGAAAGGAGGAGGCTATGGAGATGGTAAAAGACAAAAAAATTAAAGTGTTTCCAAATTCTGACAAGACCAAAAGTTTAAAATAAGCGTAATAAACATATGCAAGGAAATAAAATGGATATAAGCAATGCAAAGCAGCAACAGTAAGTCACAAAATAAACCTAGTGGGCATATTAACTACAGAGAATATAATTGAAATTAAGAGTATAGTGGATGGGATAAATAGATGAATAGCTTTGAAAAGTAAATTAATAATATGGAAAACAGATTTATAAACTGTTCCAGATTAGATCAGGAAAGGGTAAAGAGATAAAAAATATAAAATAACAGCTAAGAAATATAGATGATAGAGCAGAACAAGAACCAGATTGATGCCAGACTTAAGTACAACTGAAGACAATGGAATAATGTTTTGAAAGAACCAAAAAATAAAAAATAAAACTTCAAGAAGTCAATAGAGGTGACCATAACAGATTAAGAAAAAGAAGAATATTTTAGCATGTAGCATTTCCATGTGAGAAAAATAAACTAGACTATTTTCTAATACCATATGTAGAAATGAACTCTGGAGTGGATTAAAGAATTCATGTGAAAGATGAAACGAGAAGAAAATTGCAGAACATCTTCATGACCTAGAGGTGAGGAATGGTGTCTTAAAAGCACAGATAAAAAGGTGAAAATTGGTTAGTTTTATTTTATCAAAATTAAGTATTTATGCTTAATAAAGGACACCATGGGGAAAAAAATCAAAGTGATCAGAGTTTGATGTTCAAACCCATTTATTGTAGAAATGAAATTTCTAGCCATGGGCTATCACTTTACGCTCAGAAATTAGAAAGCTGAACAATGCCCAGTGTTGGTGGGGATATGGAGATAGATGCAGGTCATGAAAACCCTCACGTTATCAGTGGGAGTGATGACTAGGACAGCCACTCTGGAGGTCAGTTGAGCAAGCCCATTCCTGGGTATACATCAGATATATTCTTACATGCGTCTATAAAGAACATGGACCAGAATATTGTTCGTAGTCGTGGGGAGCTGGAGGCAATCTGTCTGTCTGTGTAAATCAGATCCACACCATAGAATTCCATGCAGCCATAAACAACCATGGGCTAGATATATACCCCGCAACGAATCAAAAGACTCAGCCTCTGCATCAACCAACTAACAGATAGACAAACAAATGAATGGGAAGTAACACTTACTGAGACAGTCTACTGTTTACAGACACTATGTTAAGAGCTTTACGTCCAACAACTCATTTATATGACCTGTATGAGAACGTTCCGATTTTCATTTCCCAAATGACTACAGAAGAGCTCCTAGAGACTAAGTGATATAGGGGGTCTCCATGCATATATGGGTCAGGGCAGCCTGTCTCCAAATGCTCTTGACATTGTTCCCATCTGCACTGCTGAACTCTCTGAATGATGGTGGCAGTGCTGCCCACAGAGGAAGACAGAGAAATGTGGGCACTGGCTCCCCACAATGCACCAGCTGTAGCATGGTCTAGGCCACTTCCGCTTCTGGGGGCAGTACTACCCCGTACCTCCCCACAGGCCTCGTCTATGGAGGCAGAGGAAGGCTAGCCTTACACAACATCAAGAAGTGGCTTCCTCTACCCTTTTTGAAAGATGCCAGATGCTTCCTATTATGTAGGTTACAAAGGTACAAACAAGCTGCTCTGTTATGAAATATTTAAAATGTGGGCATGCTGATCCATGTTCCAAATAAAAACGTCTGTCCTCGGGATAATGAAAGGAGCTGAGAAACAGCCATTCAGATGAAAGTGAAATACTGAAACAATAGCAATTGTCAACTTAAGAAAAGAGACCACCTCTTGGAGGGTGAAATTCCATGCCTGCAGGCATTACTCCCACAAAGTGAGCAGCGGACCTGGAGCATGTGGCCTTAATAAACTTTATTCCTTAGGTTACTATTAAAATAGGGTTATGAGAAGTACCTCTTACAAACACAAGGACTATTGCAAGTAATTATAGTTAAAAAACAATAACGTCTGCCTTTGTTGTGAGGGTAGTTTACAATTAGCAGTAAATGTCAGTGTGCAAATATATGCAGTAGGGGGCCAGGCACAAGAGAATTCAAGATACAAATCAGATTTTGCAAGCGGAAAAAGAAAATGGCAGTACCTCATGTTATCAGTACTTATCCTTAATAACACGGGTAAACACCAGAGCCTCATCCTAAGAAAGGGAAGATTAAGCCAGCGAGCCTTATCAATCTGCCATGAGAGACTCGAGGTGTCAGAATTAAGTCCTGCAGGGTAACAGCGTGAGATGAGGATAATGTGAAAAGACAGCCCAAGCATCAATATTCCAAAAAGCAACTGCATAATTGCTTCATATCACATCTCACACACAATGATAAAGAATGGCAGAGTAATTACTCCTAGGCTACACCAAAGACCGCCACACTGCAATTATCATCGCCGCCCCGGTTGGCGTGTGCTTGTGCATCTCTTTCTCAGCTGCTCTATTATGTTCTTGCAGATATGTCACTCAGATTTGTAGATATAGCTTGGAGGGCCTCCAGGGTTCCTTCTGAACTACAGAGATTGAAGTGAACCAATTTAATATTTGCTTCTTACTGGTAAAAGCTCAAACCCATTTGACAAAGACTAAAGGGAAGGGGAAGCTTTAAAATTATAAACCAAGGCCTTTAAATATACTTTGGATTTTGGCAAAAATTCTCCACTTATCCCATCATATTTTACTCCTGAGATTTCAAGTAGTGAAGACAATTAAGACAAAGGACCCAAGTAAAAAATGTTTTCAGCTTTTCCATGGAAATAGAAATAAAACATAAGGGAATTAGGGAGTTGTCACTTTACTTCAGTCTCTTGCTTTCATAATTTTCTAGAATGGAATTACGTTACCTGTAGAACTCATTACTGAGACCTTCTGCAAGAGTTAGGCTGTGGAAAGGAATATATGTGAAGGAAATGGCATTTTCTATTATTATAAGCTTTAAATTAGCATCTTTAGGCCCATTTCAGAAGTCAGGAGTAAATATGATTGGATCTTGGGACAGTCTAAGTGCTGGAAGTATTTTCCTGCCAATTTTCAGACTAGGGCGAACTTTGTCTCAACCTTTTTCCAACATCAGCAGAAACATGCAACTCCATGTAACACTCATCTCTTGTTTGAAATAAACAGCAGTTGGCTGAAAATAAAAACTTTGGCCCATGTCTGCAAATCTTGGCTCTCTCCTAGTAGGTTATTTATTGAGTGGTTATTGTGTATCAAGCTTCCAAGTACTTTACCTCATTTAATCCTCTCAACCACTCTCTGAGGTCTTGTTATTATCCCCATTTTATAGACAGGGACACTAAATCATTAGAAGAGTTAAGTAACCAGGCAAAGTTTTATAGTCACTGACGAGCAAGGCCAGCATTGGAAGTCAGACTTGAAACACCTCACACTTGACTGTGGAGCCTACTATAAAAGCTATGACAAAAGAAATGAATTGGCAGTTGACAATAGAAAAAAATAATTGTTCTTTCAAACATTCATTGAATGTTATAACCTAGAGCTAGCCTGAAAGCACTGTACCAAATTCTCTTTGGTCTAGATTCGCAATTCATGTTATCATGCAAAAAAATGAAAAGGAAAGAAAAGAAAAGGAAAAAAAATTAAGTTATATAGTGCCTAGAGACAAATAGAAGCTTAGTTTAATTTCCTGTCATACAGATAATTAGGCACCAAATAGATCCCTAAGGTAATTAAAAACATAATAAACCTAATGAAACAAGGGCTGTATCCTGGTTAAAGGGGAAAAAATAAGTCATAAATCACTAGCAAATCACACATTTCCTCAACAGGTGAACCATACTGATTTTAGAAAACATACTGGTGTGTCTCAGAATCAAGAGTTGAGCTCCAAGTCACCTGTGAATGAGCCCAGGGTCATTGCGAGCCATGATTTTGTTCTCCCTCCTCCAGGAACGGAGATGCATGTGCAGCAGGCCCGGAAGGCTGAGGAACTGAAGCTCCAGGTCAGGTCTCTGGCATCTCTGAATGAGCAGAGCGAGTGCTGCTGGGGCATCTTGAGTAATTGGAAAGCCGGTTTCCTGTGGGGGAGAGGAGCCTCCTTGGCCATCCACAGGCCTTGAAGCGAGGGAGAGGCTCCAGGAATAGGAGATCCAGAGAGTAAGGCCATCTCCTTCCCTGGACTTGCTCAAACCTGGCCCGTGGCCCATCAGTGTTTCCCTCCTGCAGTCCAGGGATAACAAAGCAGGGTGGTGGGGCTCAAAGCCCCTTAGCTACTGCCTCAGGCCACTCAGACCTTCCATCCTCTACTCTCTCACTGGCCTGAACTGAAAAAATAAGACAATCTCCTGCAAAAGACAACAGCTACTTTTTTTTTTTTTTAATTAAAATCTACCTTCATGATTTAAGTTGCTAATTAGAAACTCATTTTGACTACCCTAGAAAATTAAGATTTGAATGAACTAAAGATGATGGATAGAAAATAAATATATGATCAAAGAAATGGCCAAACACAAGTGCTTAGTGATAATTGAAGATGTGGTAGGAGCATCAGATGCGGAATGAGAAGTCCAGGCTTTGAATTCCAGCCCTGCCATTCACTGCTGTGCAAACACAGGCAAGACACCTGCTCTCTCTGGGCCTCTGTTTTCTTCAACTTTCAAATGGAGACATGGATTCTTGCCTCAAAGATTTCTGAAAAGATTAACTAAGTCAACACCTATGGAAATGCCTGCATGCTGCTGGTATGGAGTGAGTCCTCAATAACCCAAAGTTGTAGATGATTCTGAATCAGTGGCCAAAGTAGCAATATTAATAACACAAAGGAGAATGGGTTGCACATCAAAGAAACCTATTTAATCTCTTTACCAAAAATTACAATGTAAACTTTATGGTATGCTAATTATTTTACATATTGAAGGCTCTTTCTGGATTTCCTACTGTCTATTCATGAGCTAATACCATAATATTTAAATAATTAAAGCTTTACAGTATGTGTTTAGATCTGTTGATGTTAGTCTTCTATGGTATAATTATCCTGGCTAAATTTGCTAACTTATTTTCCATATGCACTCTAGAAACAGCATTTTCAGGTCAAAGAGTCATGTTGGTATTTTACTGGAATCACTGAACTTATTATTTAAAGAAAATTGACATTTTTTATGAAGTTGAGCCTTGCCATTCAAGAACACTGTATTTTTTCATTCATTCATCTTTGATTGTGCCCATCAGGATTTTTAAATTCTTAAAAAAATTATTTAAGGTCTTCTTCATGTATATCTTGCAAATTTTTAAAAACACAATTCTTTGGTATTTTATCTTTTTAAAATGGCGCTTCTGTTTCCATTTAACATTCTGTTGGTTTATTGTAACTGTACAGGACACTTTCTGCTATTTCCACATTAATAGTGTACACAAGTATATGGCCAAATATTCTTATTATATGCACTTTTTTTCAGTTGATTCTTTTGGGTTCTCAAGGTATACAGTGATATTGAGAATACCTCCAGAATAAGGTAAATTATGGTAAACATAATCAACATTTTAATTTTATTTCTCACTTTCATAGAAAGTTTCCAGTGTTTCCCTGTTAAACAAGATGTTGACTTTTGTGGTGAGATCATAGTATTTTATCATGTTAAGGAAGAATTCATCTATTGCTTTATACACTTTATCTTTCAAACCATGTAAATATATTACCTATTCAAAATCAATAGACACAATTTTAAAAGAAAAATCAATTAATGCCTTTTCTCTGTGGCAAATGCCTGACTTTCTATTTCAAGGGGCCATAGTAAAACACACTTACACTAGTAATTCTCAAAGCTGTGGTACCTGGACAGCAGAATTAGCATCACCTGAGAATTTGATAGACATGCAAATTCCAAGTACTCACCCCAAACCTACAGTTACCAGTATCTCTGGGAGTGGTGAGTTAACAAGCCCTTCTGGAGACATTAATGTTGGAGAACCACTGGCGTAGACTGATTAGCAGGTCAAACAGATGATAATCCAAGGCTTTTTAAGGTAGTAGAAGGGCCACAGCCAACATTTAACTCAGCAATGACATGGGGCCACAGCTGAAGGCTGACTAGGAGGGTACTAAATGTTTTCACCTGCACCAAACTTTGCCCTTCCCCTATTTTGGCAAGCCCTGTGCTAAAATCTGCTTTCTTTCTATTTATTACTCCAAAGATCTACATAGTTGACCAGAGGTTATCAAATGTTAGCTTGAGTAAGAACAGTCTGTGGAATGCTCTAAAAAAAAATGCAGATTTGTGTTCCCTACCCTTAGAAATTCTGATTTAGAAGGGCCCTAGTGAGACCCATAAAACTGCTTTTTAAACCAGTGTCCCAGCTAAATCTAATGATGTTATCTCAGGACATATCGAGAAACACTCTGTGGGGTAAAATCTTTAGAGTAGTGGGGAGAACTTTAAGGTAATACTTAGCAAAACAGTTGCCTCTGACCTTGAAACTTTCATTAGCTATTAAACATACACACACACAGACACACTGGCACGTGTGAGAAAGTATCTTCCAAAAGTGGGGAGGGGAATAATGACAAATGCCCCTTGCAAAATGCAGACTTCTAGGGGGCTCAGGAATGTAGCACTGGGAAAAAGTGGAGAGGCTTCTCCCATGAGAAAGCCAGAGGGCCTGGGGGATTAAGTGGAATACCTATGGGTTTCTGGCCCCAAACCAGAGCAGCTTTGCAATAAAATGGGACAGAGCTGCTTTCCCTTTTGCTCTCCCCTGATGAGTTTGTGATACGGCTAAGAGTTCCACTGAAAATGGAGACTTTGAGACTTTAGCCTTGATACATAATATGCCCATGAAATTTCCTTCATATATTTTCTCTGTTCATTAAATTTCTTTATGTAGCCTTTTGTTAAGAGGGTCTCTGCAGGAAGAAGTTGTAGGGTTAACGGGGAAGGAAAGAGACCAAAGCACGCTGGTTCTACAGGATGCAGAGTAGAATGCATCATTGAAGGCAGAATGGGACCTTGAATTGGGGCCAATTCAAGGAAGAGAAAGAAGAGGCCACATTGGCATCTTCTGGTGTTCAGAAAGAATACATACATTTAATAGAGGTTTTTGAATAGGGTTAGTTTAAACTGGTAGAATACACCACACTTATATTTTTTTCCTCTTTCCCTCTCTCTCTTCAGAGGAAACAAATTGTTGCCTTAACATCCCATAAACTCAGCCACCATAGTTTCTTAGATGAATTTTCTAGATCACAGGGAAAGTCAGACAAAAGGTGAGGTCATTTTCAGCAACAAACATTTCTCAACCTTGACAAAACTTGATTAAAATAGTTTAGTACTAAACACAATATCAGAAGAGATATATCACCTGTGGATGTAAAGAGATGAAGCAACTTGCACTGCAGTTTGCAAACCATGGTGCTGTGCTATCTCACGGTTTGCAGAATTCATCTTCTTTCCCAGCCTCTTCTCCACAAGGCAGCAAGATGATGGCTGCTATCTAAGTAAAGAGGAAGCAAACAGATTCTTCCATTCCCAGCATGACGTTCTCTCCAAAGGATACTCAGACAGTAGGATTCTAGCAAGTAGCTTGAGTGAGTATTGCAAAAAAGGACTTTGAGAATCATCTAATTCCACCATGTGAATAACTGCGTATCTCTGGCCAGTGAGACATGAAGATGTATTTGTTTACAGCATCTATATTTTAAAAGCAAGCACTTAGTTGCATAAATTATATAAACAGGTTTTTTTCTATTTACAGAATCTAGGGAAAAGTCAAGATTTTGGAGGGCAAAGTATATGTTTATTAGGCACTTGTGGCATCCCCTTCAGGATATAGCTGAGTGTATTTACATATCAGGCACTTGGTGAATTCTTGACTTAGTGATTCAATGAGTGATTAAGTCAAAGTAAAGAAAGAAAGGTAGAATTGGGGACAAACCATCATGTCAACTCAAATCACGGAGTCTTTTTGTATTAGCAAGGAAGAAAATAATTAAAAGACTAAAATCCTGCATTTTAGTTAACTCATCCAATAAACATTTGCTGAAAAATGATATGCTATGCACATTTGGTTAGTTTCAAATAACTTATCCCTTCTTTAGTGGAGGGGATAGATAAACATCTGAACAACTGAAAAATTTCTTATTGTGACAAAGTCCCTAAAATAATTACACTGGGTAGTGGAGCAACAGATGAGGGAGGGGAGCTGCTCTATTGTGGTTAAGGAGGCCCTTCAATGGAGATGATGTTTCAGCAGAAACTGGAATAAGGTGTAGGAGCCAGCTATACCCAGAGCTGGAGGTAGGAAATTCCAGATAGAAACAATACTAAGTGTGAAATAGTTGGGATGACATGAATACCTTTTAGTCTGAGATAGGGTGAGGGTTATGGATGAAATACCTGATTATATAGGGCAAGGGTGGGCAAAATCTGACCTATAGCCCAGGTCTGGCCTGTTACCTATTTTTGTAAAGTTGTATTGGGACACAGCTGCAATACATTGAAGCTGTATGTACCCCAGAAAAAATGTTTTAAATCTTATCCTTTCCTCTGGGTGTGAACCCATTATAAGCAGGGCCTTTTGATGAGGATGCTTCAGTTAAGGTGTGACCCACTTCAGACAGGATGGCTCTTAATCCCATTACTGGCGGCCTTTATAAGCAGAATGGAATTCAGAGAGAGAGAGAGAGAAAGCCACCAAGGGAGCAGCCAGGAACTGAACACGGAAGAGAAAGGAGAAGCCAGGAGAGGCCACCAGGCGTCTTGCCCTCTGACCAGCTCAGGACCAAGGATTGTCAGCAGCCAGCCCCAGAAAGCCAGTCTTTCAGAAGAAAGAATCACCTTCAAATATGTACTTGATTTGTATGTATTTCCTAACCTCAAAACACTGAGCCATTAAATTCCTATTGTTTAACCCAACTCGTTTCATGGCATTTTCACGAGCAGCCCAGGAAACTAGAACGACAGCCAAACCATTTATTTATATAGTGTTTACGACTGCTTTGAGCAGCTGCAACAGAGACTGGCTGGTGCACAACACAAAGCCTAAACTGTTTACCATCTGGCCTTTTATAGAAAGTTTGCTGACCCCTAATACAGGGGACTGGTAGATATGGCAGGGAGTTTGGATTTTACTTTGCATTCAAGGAACAGCTACTAGAAGACTTTAAGTAGGCTAGCGATATGATCTGCTTGACTCTTTAAGATTGAGTTTATAAAATTACTCCAGAGTTTTGGGTTTGAGGAAATAGTAGGCAATGGTGTCATGTACTGAGAAGTGAATTTCAGGAGAAGAAGGATGGGGATGGGTGGGAAATCAAAGTTTCTGTTTTAAACACACCAAGTTTGAGATGCCTATTTGATATCTTATGTGGAGATATATCATAAGCATTTGCTACTTGGCTGTGGAATGAAGGAGAAAGGTCAGGGCTACAGATATAAATATGGGATTCATCAAAGTATGGATGTATTGAAAGTCATGGAACTGGACAGAGTAAGGGCCCCCTTTAAGTTCTAGGGCACCACAACATGTAATATCAGCAAAAAATGCAGAGCCAGGAAAAGAGAACCAAAGGAGCAACAAGCAAGAGAGGAGAATGTACCAGTTACTAAACTATTTTCTCACCTTCTAACTCACCCTTCTCTACTGTCTTGTGATGTGGAGCTAAGAGTTCACATCACTGCTTTGCCAGAGGACCCCCATTAGTCCTTGACCAGAGGGTTCACTAGACGGAGTGTGCAGGGTTGGAGGCGTTAGAAGGGACTTGTGCCTTTGTTTGCTTCCTTTTCCCTTGAGCCTCATGCCCATCTCCTTTCTTCACCCTGGCAGTGGTAATACCTTTGCTTAGCATCAGTTTATTCATTTTGCAGTTATTCCAATACACATAGAACAAGCCTCAGCATGCCCCGCTCAAGCTGCCCTGTGGCGGCAGTGTGCCTTCTAAGAGGTCTGGGGCCAAGCCCCACAGTCCCCTAATCCGAGTTCAAAAACACCAGTTCCAGCCCAGCAGCATCCCTTCCTCAGGGGTTAGGGTTTCAGTTCCTCAGGGCCCCTCCTCTAAGCTTCTAAATTTGAGTAATTCCAACCTTTTCTTTTTGTTCCCCAGTCCTAGTGGAGGTTGGCTGATTCCTGTAATTGCTAACTCTATGACACTCTGAGATCTCTTTTCAAACTTTCAGTTATTTCATTGGCATTCTTTACACAAGGATATATAATTCTATAGGCCCCTTTCAGCTACCAAGTTAATGTTCTTTTTGTTAAGTTCTCCATATTGAAATAACTGGAGGATGGGCCAGTTGTCACAAAAGCCTAGAGGAAGAAGAAAAACAAAAAGAAAAACTATTTCAAGAAGAAAGCTAAAATAAGGAAAGGTCAAATAATTAACCATTAGATTTAGCCAGGAGGAGGATTTTAGTGACATTGATGAGATTCCTACGTACTGATGGGGCTGGAAGCCCAATGGAGATGATGAAACATAGTTGGATCACCAACATATTTTGGAGATTGAGCTTTAAATAGTAATTTACCAGGCTAAATTTATAAAAAGACTCCAGTACTGTGGGGCTGAGGAAATGGTAGATGGAGGTGCCATTTATTAAAGAGACTGATGGAGTTGGAGGTTCAAATGGAGTTGGCTGAGGAGAGAAGGGAAGGCGAGGAAGTAGAGATGACAAACAAGTCTTTGAGGATTTTTGCAGTGGATGAGGCCACTGAGGGTTTTGTCTTTGCAAAATCAGAGATATTAAGGCAAGTTTGTAGTCTAATGGAGGCAGATAGATGAATCCAGAGTGATGGGGTATGATAGCAAGAGTGAGATCCTTAAGTAATAGGCAAGGAGCAGAATCCAGAGCACAAGGAAGGATTTGGCTTTTAATAGAACCAAGGACATGTCTCCCAGTTGTCACAGGTGAATATGTAGATACAGATGCTGGTAGGTTGAGAGATTTGGTGATGAGAAAATAAGGCAATGCATTTTTTACTTTCTTTAGAAGTGAGGCATGTTAGTATAGGGAAGACGAGGGACGATGTCCTGTCACAGCAGACAACATGGCCTTAAGACCCTGCCCAGAAACCTCCTGAGGGATCCCGCGAGACCCTGGCCACAATATCCTATTTGGAACTTTTTCCAGGGTCAAGGAGAAGCCCTGGATAACCTTAATCGGGCCTCCTCATTGGGCCCCTGAGAGCTAACAGGTGGGGAGCATAAGGCAACCAATGAGAACAGCAAACAGCTGGGGCCCCTCCCCAACATTATGAAGGGGGAGGGGTAAAGGTTTTTAAAAAGACCTAACCTGGGGCCCCACATGCGTGCCTCCCCCTGCAGCACACCCACAATCTATGTCTCAGATTGTGTACTGTTTTTCTTCTCGTTTCTTTTTTTTTTTTTTTTTTTATTATGGGTAAAAATCAAAATTCTCACAATACATACAAACATTTGCAAAATGATATATAAATATATATGCATATATGTGTATTTGCTTACAAAAATGTTATTTATATATATATATATACATATATTTTAAGAGGTGCTTAGATTACCTAAAATATTACACGGAACCCACTGGGATTCCCATGTCTTCTCGTTTCTTAATAAACTCTACTCCCGTATCTACACTATGGCATGTCCTTAAATTCTTTTATGCGACATAAGCCAAGAACCTAGACAGAGTCCAGAGTATTTTGCTAACAGAAGATTAAAAAAAGAAATCATGGCCACAGGGCTTTCCAAACAATTTAGATTGTAAAATGGTTGTTGTCACCTATGGCATTACCAGAAAAGCACTTTTGATTCCCAGTAATCACAGAAACCAATACTCAGAGTGCACAAATGAAAAAAATTATCTTCTCAACATGGAGAACAGAGATATAGTTCTCTCACATTCCAGAAGTGATGTGAGTACCCATAATTATGACCATAAATTTGCTGAGTACCAAAAATAATTCCTGTAGGATTTGCAAGCTAATAATAAGCAATTTCCAGCTGTGTGCTATGACAGCAAAAAAAAAAAAAAAAAAAAGGCCTAACATCCTTATAATTATATTTTCCATATCCGTATTCACATTAGAAAATACTGATTAAGACCCATCTGCTTAAACTATTTTTTCATTGTTAAGATTTCAATACTAGGTGACTTTTATGAGATCTGACTATAATAACTGTATAAATTGGACTTCAAAAGGAAGATTATCAAATACTTTATCTTAGGCTTTTGAAATATATAGTTGTGAGTGTGAACCAAAAGGACTAACAACAATGAAAATTGAAAATTTTCTACAGAGAAGAGTCTATAAACACCTCCTGAGGACTCCCCTTGCCTTGGCAGCTAAAGCGGCATTGAACAGCAGGCCTCACCATATGAAACATGTTGGGCCTAACTCACTTCTTCAACTTGACAAAATGAGTGTGATCATTTGAGAATAACTAAATCAAATACTTATTTCTTGGGTCTCTTTTCTCCAACTTCAAATATTCTTCTGAGCACTTGAAACGTTACCCCCAAAGGAAGGAGTTAACTGTTTGGTCATGGATTCGCTGTTGCTTCCTGGAGGTATTGTGAAAAAAGAATTACACTTCAAGACAACGTGATAAGTTTAGTTTGTTACTGGGTGGGCCACACCTCCTCAGGGCTAGTCAGTCTTCCCATAATTTATTTCAAAGCCTGCAGCTGCTGGGCTCTGGTCTAGACAAGAAAGATGAGGCCAATTAGGTTTCAATAGTACCCCTTGTATTCCGCCCCCCAAAGAAACTCAGAGAAAGCAAATTGGATATGGAAAGTTATCTCAAAAATATGAAGGGGAAGAATTTAACAAAGTGTCTCAAATCAATATTATTATAAACTAAAGTTTCTTAAACTTTAATAGGAAAGTAACAATTTAAATGTGTGTATATGGGAGAGGGAGAGGAGGGGAGAGGCAGGGGGAGAGGCAGGGGCAGGGGCAGAGGGAGAGGGAGAGGGAGAGGGAGAGAGAAACCATCTACTACATGCCAGCCCTCTTATCACCAGGTATATGATTAGGGTTAATGATATTTTGCTTTTCTTTTTTTATATTTTAAATTTTCTTTGAAGTATAAAGTACATGCAGAAGGGCACATATTCACAAGTGTACAGCTCAGTGAATTTTCTGATACTGAACATACCCATGTAAGCAACCAGACCAAGGAAAAGAACATTCTCAACATCCTACAAGCCACTGGCAGCTCTCATCTAATCTCTGCTCTCCCAGAGGTAACTTCCATTCTTCTCATGGCCTAGATTATTTTTTGTTGTTGTTTTACTGTATATAAATGTGTGTAGTCTTTGGTGTCTGGCATTTAGCTTGGTATTTTAACTATAACCAGAAGCCACTACCATTTATTGAGCTCTTGGTTTCCTACCTGCCAGGTACTGTGCAAAGCTCTTTACTGTATCATTCTTGCATCCAAGCCGCACAATCGCCTCATGATACAGGTGCTTTTATTATCCCCTTTAAACAGGTGAAACGTTTTAAGCTTAGGGATGTTAACAAATATGTACCAAGTCACCCAGCAGTAGCTGGAGCCAGGATTCACACTTTGTCAATTTTCATCTCCTCATGAAGGCATTCACAAATGTACACAAGGCCAAATGTCCCTGAATCCTCAAACTCCAGCAGGATCTGAGAGCTCTAGGGCTTTGTCCTCAGGAAACTCCCCCCTGCAAACATGGTGTCTCTCTCCTTAACTCTGATACCACGGCCAGATCAGACCTTACCTAGTGATGTGAACAGTTGCCACCCTCCTGGCAACATAACCTGTTGTCAGCTAAATCGCAAAGAGCCATACAAGGTTAGAGCATGAGGTTCAAGCACCTTAGGCCGTTAAAATACTTCCATTAACTGAAAATAAGACACACTTGCCCCAAGAAGTTGTCAGAGAGAAATAAATCCCTGTGCTGCTCATTGCTTCGATCACCGAGAAATTGTGAATATTTAAAGGTGGCTTTATATTCAGTAATTATTTAAATGTTATATACATATTCATTGCAATATGGTTTCTAATGAACAGTGGAAGGGAAATAATAAAATGAATACTAGTAATCCATCCTATGAGATTTTAAATAGCAATGAAGAAAAAAAGGAGGGAGACATATGCACTGGTATGGACAGATGTTAGTGACAGAAACGTATTCCAAATTGGAATAAGCCAATTTATGACCAACTGTATGTGCTTATATCTGACAGTCTGGAAGGGATCAGATGCACACACAACACACACACCAAAAATGTAAAAAGAAATAGTTGGAAAGGATGCACACCAATATGTTAAGAGTGGTGGTTTCCTAACAATTTAGGCAAAAAATAAAAGTTACTCAGGAAAGTTTGTACTGGCAGAAAATTTGATATTAAGGAATTATTCATGCTTTTTAGTTGTGATCATGGTTATGTATTTTCAGAGTCATTATCTTTTAGAAGTACATACACAATGAAATATCTTATGGATGGAATCATATGACATCTGGGATTTGCTTGAAAATAATCCACTCTGGGCTGGGGTTGAAGGTAGAGATGAAATAAGAGTGTTTTGAGTTATCTGTTTTAGCTGACAATGGATACATAGGGTTTACTATACTGTTTTTTCTGGTTTTATATGTTTGAAATTTTCCATTATAAAAAAGTTAAAAAGAGTTGTTGTGTCTGGGGATCTAGGAGAAAGCTTTTTTCAATGTTCTTTTGCTTGACTGTATTTTCTTACTTTTCTCTATAGAGAATATTCTGCATTTGTAATATGACACAGTAAATACAAGATTTACAAAGTGGTCGATAAAGCACATTTTGCAACTCAGATTCCCTTTTCTTATTTAAGTAGATGTATTACTCTTTCTCTACAAAGGTAGGAGCCAGAATGCCATTAAAATAGCAGGAACAGTTTGCCAACTGCTATGCAAAAGACAATTTAAGCTGATTCATTGCCTTCCAGAGTACTACTTCCCATACTGTCATCAATGTTACTACAAAGGGGGTAAAGAACTTCCCATTCAAAGGGTAATTTGGGGAAATTATTCAGGGGTTAATTGGGGTAAAAGAAATGTTTTCTTAGAGAGCTAGAATTCTGAAAAACTCAAAAGGATATTTTTGTATCTCAGGTCATATCTGCCAGCTGCTCCAAATTCAACTCTGGGTATTTCTTTTCCACTCCATCTTGGGAAACATTCTCTTCACAGTGGGAGGTCCAGAGCGGTCCTCACATAAACGTAAATGTCTCTGTGTTCAGCAGCATGAGTGACCCAACCTCTGGGACAAAAAAGCCATATTTTGTGCAGAAAACAAAGTTAGTTTCGACCACCAGAAAAGTAGCTTTCATAATATGGACAAACTCTGGCCCTTTGCAATTGAAAAATGAAATGGCTATAATATGACAGAGATGCAAAGAGAGAAGAAGGGAAAGGGAAAAATCGCAGCTGAGAAATGAAGAATGAGAAAAGTCTCCTCATTGCTGTCTCAAAGCTCAAAATGTAAAGCCCCATCAGGAGTTATCAGTACTTAGAGCTGGGGGAGAAGGTGAGCATAAATGCAGAACATGAGAGAATTTTGGGGGTGATGGAATTTGTTCAGAATCCTGCTTGAGGTACTGGTTACATTAATCTATGTATGTGCTAAAACTCATAACTGCAGGGAAAAATAAAATAATTTTTCTACAAATTAATTTACACATATAAATTGATATACATATCTAAAGCTACAAGGCATTCTGAATTTCATGACAGATAGTAATACATAAGTATTCAAGAATTTTGGAATGAATCAATAAATAAATGAATGGACAGGTGAAACCACGAGTGAAAAAGTATTTATTTTAAAAGTGAATATAACTAACACATTAGGCTGATATATAAATATGATTGCGGTTGAAAGGAATAATCCAGGGGGTTTATGATAATTGAAAGACAGCTAGAGGATAATCCAGGGGCTGTATAACATAGTGATTTTGGTGGTAGATGAGGATTATGGTTAATAATATAAATACAAGAATGCTCCTCTATTATAAGATGTTGAGAATATGGTGATACATGGGAAAAATACAACTAGTGTAACTCATTAACTATAGTTAACAGTAATATTGTAATATTTTTGTAGCAAAGGCAAAGAAGGTACTATATCAATGTTAAACGTAAAAAAAACTATGGGATTTAGTTTTATGAACTTTGAATATAATCAAGCACTTTTTTTCTTCATTTACTTCATTAACAAGGAGACCTTGGTCATGTCATTTAACCAATCTGTGCTCATTTATGTATTTTTCTGAAAACTGGAGAAACCATTGAGTTTGTTTTTAGAATTAAATGGGATAAATGTGCCTGGACAGAATTTTTTTAGAAATAATCCTTTCATAATTTGTTAAAATAACAGACAAAAGGCAGCTTAGTTTTTGAAGTTGAAATAAAGTTTACTTTAAAAATAAATGATGATACATTAACTTATTGAAACATGTATTTTAAAATGCACAAAATAAAAAAAGGTAAAACTAATCTTGCTCCTCGATTGGCATAGTGAGCACCTTTGGGGAGGAAGTGTGACTAGGGGTGGGACACGGGGCTTCTGGGGTGCCAGACACTTTTCTCTGCCTGCTCGTTTGTGAAAATCCATCTCGTTGTATACTTATGATCTGTGCCCTTTTCTCAATGTCTGTCATGCTTCCATAAACATTTTTAAAGCACTGAAATACATTCTAAGTCTATCCTGTCTTAAAAGAATTGTATTACAAATGCCTTTCAGAATTCAATTGCAGGGCAACATTAAATTGCCACTCCCATGGTAAACCAGTTTGGGGTTTTTTTTTTTTGTCTTTTAATTCCCCCACCCAACCAGCTAATCAAAATAAGGAATCCATCATTTCTTCTTTTGGCCGTGATCACCTGGGCTCTGAGTAAGATCTCCTACTTAGCTCTGGGCCCTTGCTTATTCTAATGGTATATCTTTACCTCTCCTGATCCTTGACTTAATTTTCTAGACCTATTTTAATGCTATTATTACACATGTGCCTTATATTATAAGCCAGCTTCAAATGTCTTTGGGAAGTAGAGTATGAATCATAAGTTCAAAATAAGAAGATGGATACTTAAGAACTTTACTAGCAAGCCTTGAGGAAAAAGCAGAAAAACAAAAACAAACAAACAAAAAACCCCACAACTGTCCTCTTAAAATGAAATAGTACTGATCATTTGTTCCTCAATGCAGCACAATCTTGATTGTCCACCAAGAGAAACTAAATGAATATAGGGGATAGTAAAATTAACTTTGAGTTTATATCCAAGGAGGCTGGAAAAACACATTACACATACCTAAGTGTTAAGAGAGAGTAAGTTATAAGAAACTCCTAGCTTTGAGGAGAACAATTCAGACCTTAGACTTTGGAGCTCAGTGATAAAATAAATAACAGCTGAGTCTCATTTCATACATGAATCTAGTTAAATTAGAAGAAAATAGTGACTAGCGAAAGAATCTAAAACAAATGCAGCCATTTTCTCATGCCCTATAACTGGATTTTCCAGTTATGAAATTCATTTCATTTATAAATTTCAAGCACACTGAGAATGCTTCCTTTATAGGTTGAATGTACACCCCAATACAATGATTATACAGTTTGCCTTTTCTGAAGAAAACAAAAAGTATTAGCAATAACACAAAAAAGTCCAAACCCTGTATGGTTTGGGCTATCCCAAAGCTGAAGTGATATAAAAGAAATTTAAACTAGGAGACTGTAGCTGGTGCTAGAGATTCTCTAAGACATTTCCAGCTCTTTAGGGTTTGTTAACAGTTTATTCTCCTTAGTCTGAGGAAATTATCTTCAAAGCTTGTCTATATTGTTCACATAATGATGGGGAAACAATCTTCAAATTCATATAAACTACTTTCAAGAAAAGGCCAACTAATTATAACCTTACTTTGGAAGATGAAAATAAAAATAAAAATAAAAAGATATTTGGAATATATTCTGAACTCCAGATGATTCCAGAGTTGTTAAATTAATGAAAAGAATTAAGGTATGGTGTTGCTCCTACTTCGTTGTTTCACTGGAATTCAGCACAGTTTGCTTTGGAATCCTTGGGGGTAAACTAATTATTATGAGATGCAGCATTGACCCAAAGTCAGTGATACTACCTGATGTCTGCAAATGCTTTGAATTTTATGAAACTGCACAGGATTTTTGTTTAGTTTAGTTTTGGTTGGTCAATTAAGCCCAAAAAGTAATTGTTAGAGTAGTAAGCCAAAGCATCTGCAGGAAAATTGTGTTTATTATTATCCCCTCATGTGGACCAATGTCAAAGTTTTATAAATACCAAAAGTGTGTCACACACAAAATCATGCATCTTTTTGATGGTTGAAATTCAAGGGAAACATAAATGGATCTTCCAGGGCTCTATATTTTAAGTGTTATTTGGAGAATCAAGTAGGAGGGTGAGATTGTCAAAAATGCAAGTCATTAAGGCACACTTCCCATTGGAGTAGGGTATTCCATTCCATGTACCAGAGTTTCCTAAGGTAGGAGAGGGGCAAGGTGGGAGAGGTTGGTTCCTGGAAAGCAGGGACAGGAAGAGGTTAGAAAGGTCATACTTGATAAAGGCCCAAGAACATAAAGGGGGACAGTGGCTTAGGTATGGTCATTCTAGCACATTTCGGGTTTATTTAGCAGAGAAACCTTCTTTATTGGAATGATTTATCTTGCTGGTGTTTATGATTTCTCATGGAATGCTTTCATTCCACAGAATAACTAGGATAAAATCATTTCTGGGGCTCTCTCATAATAGGCTGTCTTCTTTTTCTTATACCTTTTATTAAAGAAGTACAGGAGGGTTCTGTTTCAACTTTGATTTTCCAAAGAAATATTTATAACAGGCCATAGTAATCTTCAAATCTGTGCACAGACTTACACAAGAAAACTGATGTAAGGAGGCTGCTTTTATTCTCAGGGGAAAACAAAACAAAACAACCCAACAGTGTTTATTTTAATTAAGAAAAAAATAATTCTGGTTTTGCTATGTGAGGGCATATAATGCTGCTATTAAAAATGATGCTCATTTGTTTTTAAAAACAACATGGAAAAGTATATATAGTTTATTGTTTAGTGAAAAATAAGAGTTTGTGACTGGAAAGAAATATACTACATAGCATACAGCATTGCAGTCATTTTAGCAGTAAAATAGTGGAGTGTTGTTTGTTTTTTTCTGTGATTTATAGTGTTCTGCTTTTTCAAATTTTCTACAATGACTTTACTTTTTGATTAACAATATTTTGAAAAGTGACCTTGTGGTTGACTTTGGTACTTTTCAACTTATTGGTAATAAGAATACTGTTAGCTAGATTGTGTAATAATGTAATATGGGTAAGCTGTCCCTATTCATAATTTGAATTCCCTGTGGTTGAAAATTGATTTTCGTGCAGTTACAAGGGCCTCCAAGGAAGGCTTATTCTGGGGGCTACATCTTTCTTCCTCAGACTTTGCATGCCGCTTTGATAGTTTGCTGACTGAAAACACGCACTCCATAAATTTCAGCAATTTTGCAATCAATTTCTTTAGCAGAATTGCTTTTTTAAATAGACCATTTTTTAGAGCAATTTTAGTTTTGCAGAATACTTGTGCAGGAAATAGACAGGTTGCATATACCATTCCCTACACACACATAAACACACTTCCCCTGTTATGAACCTCTGGCATTAGTGTGATACATTTGTTACAAGTGATAAATCAATACTGCTACACTATTATTAACTAAAGTCCATAGACTCCTTTAGCATTTATACTTTGTGTTGTGCAGTCTTATGGATTTTGACAAATGTATAATGTCCTGTACACACCATTATAATATCATACAGAATAGTTTCGCTGCCCTAAAAATGTCCCATGTTCTACCTATTCATCCTTCCCCCGCCCCATCTCCAACCCCTGGCAACCACTGATCTTTTCACTGTCTCCATAGTTTTGTCTTTTCCAGAATGTCATATGGTTAGACTCATATGGTATGTAGCCTTTTTTGATTCAAATATAAAATTAATTTGGTTCCTCTGAGTTTATGATACAGGCAATTATTGTTTAGACTATATAAAATCACAGAATAACATACTTTAAGGTTATATCAAAAACGTTGTACTATTAATATATTGTGACTAAATAAACTTAACTTGGGGTGAGTAGCACTTATGAGACAATACTTTCACATTCAGCTATTCTGAGAAATTAGCTGAATTAGCCAGTAGTTCCTACCAAATTGAATGAACCTAGATAAATTGCAAAGACTGTCACTCAAGTTTGTGTTTCCTTCCTATTCTGCTTTGTTGGGAGCTAACTGTGAAAATTACATGTTAGAAAAGGCTATTTAACTTTGCATAAGCATATGACTAAGAAATTGCTTTAAAAATGTTTCATTGTGAATTTGGAAATAAAACAAAAAAAATTCTCTCAGTGGCTAACGGATTTATGATTTACAATAGTGAACACTGATTTATGCAAGGACTTGGCAAGTGTTGCAGTTTCCAGGAAATTTACACTTTCCTCTTACTTCGGAAACTTGAGTGACTATATGCTTGAAATCAATATTTGTACAATGGAAAGCTCCCTGTCCTATCCATTATATTGGAAAGAGCTTAAATTTTGTGGAAAGAATATTTATAAGGATACAGCTTGGGTTCTTTTAAAAACATTGTGAAGAGATTTCTCAAGGTTTGTCTCATGATTCCACAGGATGTTAACAGCTGTTCATGAAAAGAAAATTACTACAGTCAAGATGAGTTTGAGCAAAGCCATATTAGAGTGAAATAGGTTTGTTTACTACGGGCCTCTCAGAAACTTAATATACCAATGTATATTTTTAATTTCCAAGAGGAGGATGTAGAATGAAGCATTTCCCCCAACTTGTTTGTTCAAGTAACCCTTGCAGATTAGTGTTCTAAGAACTTACTTTGAAAAATATTGAGTTAGCATATGCTGAAAATTCAAAATAAATTAAATTCCATCTCCCATCATCATTTTCATTATGCCTGAGAATCATCTGTCCACTGTTGCTCTGATTATTTCATATTATCACCTTGGAACCTCAAAAATAAATTCTTTTTATATTCCACTAAAGATGAAGAAGCACAACAAACAATATTTCATTTTTCCTCAGTTTGAGATTTAATAAAATCTAATAGCTCACTAAGTTCCTTTTTAAGCCTTAAGTATAATTCATCCTACAGTTTATACCTAAAACAAAGCTGGATATTTGCAAGTCAATTAGTAGGGTGTATTTTCCCAATAAAGTATAAAGTGTTCAACACAGAAAATTATAAAAATTTTCAGAAGGAACATGTACACAGACACAACCTGTAAAATGAGCCAAAGAAAAGGAGCAAAGTCTGGGGAAAGATATTTAGAGAATAATCGTTTCTGTGTCAACCCTTTTGACTTGTATAAATCCAAACAAATCCAGAGATTGTAACCATGTGATTATTCTTCTTTTCAAGGACATCTAAACTGTTTCTAGCTATCTGTAGGCTGCCAGATGTACAAACAGCATGTTAGAAATAAAATAGTGGCTTTAGTAGAGCACACTTGTGAATTGACTATTTAGACCTAGACTTGTAGATCAAAATATATCTTACAAGTTAATATCTTTCAGCATAATTTTAAGTATCAGAGATTTTAACTGTGTTATACCAAGTCCACAGGCATAAGAAAAGATCATGCTAATTGGTAGAAGTTAAAGTATAGGAGGGTTAAAGAATTGGAATTATAGTTAATTATCTTAATTCGCTTTATATGGAGTACTGAACATTTTTGATCACCTACCCTCCACTTTTCTTTTTTTTCTGGCAGCGATCCCCTCTTTCTGGTCGGAATACAAACCAATCGCTACATCACAAGCCACAGAGGTAGGTTCGGGGATGGGCATGTGCCCTAAGCTGGTTCAATTAGAGTAAATCACAGGATTTTTGAGGGAGCCAGAAAAGATTCTCATACTTTTTTTTTTTTTTTTAAAACTAAACTTGAAACTGAGAAGTTATGAAGCTGGAGCTGCCATCTTGAGTTAGATGGAATGCTAAGAGCCAACATATAATGGTTCAAAATAAACACATCATGGAGAAAAACAGAATAGCCAAAGAGAAAGTGTGGATGACAATTGCATACTTTGGGTTCTTGAGCTGGTTTGCATTGGGTTTTCAGCCATTTATAACTCAAAGATACACAGGACAGTTGCGGTCATTCTATCCATCTTTTTTTCTCACCAAGATTGAGCCCCAGATGTATAAATTTGCTAAAGCATGTATATTAGAGAACCTTCTAAACAGATTTGTTAAAACTTTGTTTCAAAGTGAAAATTTTTATATATAGCCAATATATACCACCATAGCATTAGTAGGAGGTCCATACCTCTGACCAGCCAAGGTGGAACTGAAGAATAGAACCATTCAGGGGAGGAGTCAAACAGAAGGTACGTCCTGATCCTTCCCTACAATTTTTTGGGTTGAGCTCTGTGGTTGAGCGTTATTGGGAAAGTCATGTTCTAGTCAAGGCAATACCTTCAGTAAGAATTTTTCTCCTTTCTCTCAGGCTGTGATCATGACATAGCTATAGAAGAAGAACAGTCTTGCAGAAGAGTCCCTTGAAACTTTGGGATTCTAAAATGCTACTGTTTCCAAGCTCCAACATTATTAATGATAATTAAGCTAGAAGATTCTTTCCATAACTTTCATAACACACCTATAGAGCCTGACCTGATTATACGTGAAGGCCTTTAGGATAAAACCACCTCAAGTGGTTTTCTCAGGGAAGATTCAAGCCTCAAGTGAGAAAGACATTATGGTATAAACAGAAAGGCCCAGTTAATATTTCATGAGCTACCTCAGTTACTAGCCTCCCATACTGCTCAGTTTGAGCCACATAATGGGTTATAGCCAAAGGGCCATGAGATGAAGTAATATGTGTCATTTCTGGACAAAGCTGCTATGCCCCATCATCACTCTCTTCCTAAGCTGTGTAGACCCTAGAAGCCATATATTATGGCAGCATCAGAAAAGTTGACCATATGTCAATCTGGGTCACTAAGTAACTGTGCTGAACCATCCACTTGCTCATCAGGGTTGAACATATAATGGAAGAAAGATAAAGTTTTATTGTGTTGGGCCACTGAAAATGCAAAGATAGTTTGTCATGTGGCATAACCTAGGCCTTACTGACTAAGGCAGCAACAAAGAAAGGAGAACAATATGTTGTATAAAGGCATGCCTTCCAGCCTGAAGGCCTAATCACTAGAAATCTCCATTTTACTGGGAAAGAAACAATAAAAATGAGAGGTATGAGGTTTACCTGAAACTCTAAAGAGGACTTTTAAAGTACATGCAAATTGTTGCCCTATGAGGAAGTGGTAGGAAAGAGTGAGAGACAGCAATTCCACCCAAGAGGTAGAGTTTTTCCTAAAGAGCAACTGAGAGCCAGACATTGTAGCCCATATCCTGCTAAAGTCAACAGGAAATTTACGTGGCCCAATACACTAAGATCTTCTTGAAGCCTTTCAGAATTTATGAACTGGTAACCCACAAGTATAGTTACCTTTGCCAGAATAGGATTTTTTTTTTAATTGTATTAAATTTGCTAATATTTATGATTTAGGAGATTTCACACAAAACCCCAAATTTCCAGCTCCTATTGAAAGGTGGGGAGAGCCCCACCTTTCACAGCACTCATTGGCTGGAGCAGGGGAATGGCTTCTCCTTTGCAAGGGGGCAACATGCTTTCCCTTTTACCATGGTACCCACTGCAAACTTCACTCATGTGGTACCACCTGGTTCTGCTAGGTACTAGATCCAGGTCTTTAAACAGACTCTCCAGGACAAAATTCTCCACCACTTAAAAATTGCCAGGCAATTTTGGCAGCCACATTAGGCCCTTTAAGTTGATGCTAGAGTATCCCTTAATGCACCGCAGAAGTAAATCATTAAGATACCTCAGGGTCCTGAAAGAGTTAAGACACATGGGCAATGTTCCTGATTTACTCCCAAAAGGAGGGGTTTATATATTGTGATAATCTGACTGAAACTCGAACGTGTTCCTGGGAGTTATTTGCATTTTCTATTATTCTCAGGTGTTGGGAGTTCTGTACTTCCCATATGTTGGAGCCGAGGGAGACCAAGTCAGGGGCTTTAGCCCAGCTTTCTGGGGTAAGCTTGCCTTACGTGAACTCTCAGAGATCTACATCAGATGGATGGATGATTCTTACTTTCAATTATTTGGCCTGATTCTCCTTTTCTTCATGAAAGAATAGAGTATTTTTATATAATTCATAAAATGATAAAGCCGTGATTAAATTATACTTGCCATTCATGAAAAATTCCAAATATTTACTTTAACTGTGAATTGAAACCAAGTATTTTAACTAGGGCCAGCACATTTAAATAATTTTCACAAGAAAAACATATCCGTTATTTAAAACAGAAGAGGATGACATGCTGAAAATCTATCTCTTTCTATCACTAATCTGCTTAGTAAAATACCAAAAGCATTGGTTTAAAAAGTCTTGGCTGACTGCAGAATTGGTATTTCTTTTTTCCATGATATGGGAGTAATTAGAGATACAGGGCATTCTTCAGTTTGCTAAACAGATAAGTGTAAGAAGACAATATTTTCATATAATACTGATATTTGGATAGATGGTAAAACAAACAGCATAACTAGGGCAAATTGCTTGACACCTGGAAGAAAACTGCTTTGAGTGTAGAGGTTGACATACAGGTGAAGGTTTTTTTGTTGTTGTTGTTGTTTTTTAATTGTGGGTAAAAATCAAATTTTTCACAATACAAACCAATATTTGTAAAATGATATATAAATATATATGCATATATGTGCATTTGCTTACATAAATGTTATATATATATATATATATATATTTTAAAGATGCTTAGATTACATAAATGTTACACAAAAATTACAGGGATTCCCATGTTCCCCACCTCCCACACCTCCCATAACATCCCACATAAACATCTTTCATTAGTGTGGCACATTACCTGCAATGGATATATACATCCTGGGGCTTTGCCACTTAGCATAGACCACAGTTCACATCGTAGAACACGCTCTCTCCCACACAGTTCTGCACGGTATATGCTGATGTAAAATGGCCTATATCCGTCGCCTCAAAGTCACTCAGGACCACCCCCAAGTCCTGAAAAAGCCTCTGTATTACAACTGCCCTTCCCTTCCCTGCCCCGAAAGCGTCTAGTGGCCACTGGTTCCACCTCACTGTTATAATTTCTTCCATTGCTAGAATCACAATATGTGTACAAGAGAATACCATTAAGTCCACTCTAGTCCATAGCTCTTCCCCCAGTCCTGAGGGAACTGGGATGGTGATGTCCACTCCACCTCCAAGTGAGAATGGGCTTATATCCCATTGATATGGTGGATTGGATTATCCTGCCAGCAGCTGCAGGATCTCTCCATTCCCTGGGATGGCCATTGTCCATCATCGTCTCCTCACCAGGTGACTTGGGTGAGTCCATTGAGCTTTAAAGTAGGAGTTGCAGCTCCACTGAGATTCCAGGCACAGCTGGCCCATAGGCAGCCCAGAAGCTCCAGTCTCTGGAAGTACACTTACAAACTCCAGCATCACATATAGGTTTGAATAGAAGGGACTGATGGATGTGTGTTGGGAGGTCATCCCAGAGGTAACGCTTACGCACACCTCAGTAGGATCTCATAGAACACCAAAGTGGATATCACCCCACACAAAGGGACTCCTGAGGGCTCTGGAGACACCCAGGTCCTATATAAGGGGGGATAGCCCCAGAAATTGATGCCTTACCAGTGGGCTCTACTTTGGAATCTCTGCTCCTGATAGTGACAGAGTTGGACTCAAATAAGTCCTACAGGTGAAGGTTTTGAAGTAAGTTGTGGAGTGATGCTCATTCACACAAATGATTAAACAAAGCGTATTTAATTGGGTTTAGCGATGAGATAGAAATGATGGCAGGGTAAATTACTAGGAATGTTAAGAGGCATTTTTTTTTTTTTTAATGTCAGAAACACAAAGGTGGGAGTGGGGCAATTGGAAGGTAAAAGACAGGATAAGCTTTCAGCACAAGGTCCCAGTTGTATAATGAATGAAACCAATTTCTAACTTACTGGGATTGTATTTTTTTTTTTTTTACTGGGAGGTCCCGGAGTTCGAACCCAGGTCCCTCCATGTGGGAGACGGACACCCAACCATTTGAGCCACATCCGTCCCCCCGGGATTGTATTTTTAATGGTGTTTCACTAACGAGCAAATGGATACCAACTGAATATTTATTTTTAACAAGCTGGGGTGTGATAATAACTGATCAAACTACTGATATCTTTTCCCTACTCTGCCCTGGCCTTAAGCAGGTGTCCAGCAATTTCATAGCAGTGTGTTGCTGAAAGAAGCTCAGAGGTCAACTGTTTGAGTCCTTCATTTTGCAGATGCTAATAAATGGCAGGAAAAGGATGAGTAGCTCATTTCTAACTCCAAAGCCAGTGTGGTTTGTGTTATAGTAGGCCACAACCTGGCCCTTAAAATACTACTGAAAGATCACCAAGTTATACCTGTGACTGACTGACTGCTCAGCTGAGAACTCTACTTTCTATTTCTCAAGACAGTAGCAGTAAAGGTTTGAACCTGTCTCGCAATGTAGGTATTTCATTTGACATGCTAAAATAATTTTCTCAGGTGAGTGTACATATTCACTGATCACATCAGGTTCTCCAAATAATTGTCTATATGAGAAAAATCTACTATGAAGTAATTACCATTTATCCATTAAGTTTGCTGGACCTTATTATGGTTACAGCCGTGTTTATAATTAAATCTGTGTTATAGACCCAAAAGCAACTTTAGACTATTTAACTGTTCACCTAATTAGACTTTCAGAGATATCTTGGGATTTATTTTCAAATGAGCATTTGCATTTGAAATGTTTTCTGTTCCAGATCTAGAAGACACAGATTAGTTATCAGAAAGCCAGAAGTACTTAAAAAGAATTTGGCTGATACAGAGACCATGGGATAGCTCGTGGTACCTTGGCAAACTGTTGTGGTTGGTTCATACTATCTTTAAAATATTGCACGTTTAAAAGCAGCTTCATGGTATTCCTGATGAAAGATTAATTGGACAGGGCAATTCAATGCAATGGACTCTGAACTTTATTGAGAAAACTGGCAAACTTTGAAAATGCAATTGGGGATTAGGCAATAGTATTGTATGAATGCTCATTTCCTAATTAGAAAATTGTACTGACATTATGTAAGAAAATACCATACATAGGAGATAAATTATTTAGTGGTAAAAGGACATGTGTGCAACTGATGCTGAATTTGTTCTGGGAGGAAAAAATATATATACATATATGTATGTGTGTGTATATAAGTGAAAAAAACTAAATGGAACAAAATGTTTGAAATGTTGACAATTGGTGAATATGGGTAACTTTATACTGAGTTCTATGTACCATTTTTGCAACTCTTTTGTAAGACGGCAATTACACAAAAATAAAAAGTTACAGGAAAAAGCAGCTTCATGAAACCATTTTATTTTTACCTCAAATCACAATT
This sequence comes from Tolypeutes matacus, assembly GCA_026826555.1. NCBI lineage: Eukaryota > Metazoa > Chordata > Mammalia > Cingulata > Chlamyphoridae > Tolypeutes > Tolypeutes matacus. Next base: position 1,266,261 of record JAKSZT010054001.1, read on the forward strand.
TTGCAGGCATTCCTTATTGGTTAATCCTGTTCTGTTTTCCACATTTGTTGACATGGTACCCACAACTGCCTGCTAATGTGCTTTTTAAACCCAGCTGCAAAATGTGCTATAAGTAACGTCAGAGGTACAATAAAAAAGATCGAAAGTGGGTAGTAGCATGAAAATACATTTTTCAGCTTGCAAATGAAAGTAGGGAAGCAGAGAATGCAGACTTTTAAACCAGACATGAGTGTGCAATCTTTTTCATCATGTAAAAATTCTTTATATTTTCCCCAACATATAACCAAAAAGTTACCCGCAGGCATTTGCTGTCAAAGAGATATCAGAGTAATGCTGTGTATAGCAACCTAGACAGACAGGAACAAAAATGTGTGAAGATTTTTAAATGTGCTATCTTAAAGCGAGGCTGGTTTGGGGCTGGATTTTAATATACTTACCCCAGTTATCTTCACGTTTACAGTAACAGTGATGGCAACTGACAGTGTAATTATCTTTCAAGGACTGAAATGGTCTAAGAAATATTCTTCTAGCATGTCACACACTGTTGATATTAAACTGGGGACATGAGAAACCATCTGGAAAAAATCTGGGCATAAGGAAGTTTAGGGGATCTAATCCAAGCTGGGTTTTGGCTGATTTACTTCAGTTCACTCAAGTCTCATTTAACAACATGAAATAACACCACAGAAAAAAGAGGGAAAAATGCTATCCTTTGTCCCAGGGTTGATTAAATAGAATCGTATGCATGGAAAACGGTTTAAGCATCCTCTCCCCTGCTTTCATTGATCATTTCTTTTTGCCTCCTAGTATGACAAACAATGTGCTATATTCCTGTCTTTCAAACTACTTTTTAAACAAGTTTTTATAGGCTTCTCTTTCCAGCAAAGCACTAGCAGAAGTGTGCAATAAAATATTTTATTTCTTTGATCAGTGTGTACCATATTTTGTTAACTCTTCTATCCTAAGAAAATGCATTTTTATTTTAAACTGCAAAATAATTTTTCTCAGATGTCTACCAAGGAGAACTACTTAATAGTTTTAATGCCACAATAATTTAAAGTCTTCCTTTCAAGATGGTTGGGCTGCGCATTCTTTCTTTCTTATTATGTCTAACACTTGAGAACCTCAAGTGGCTTCTGACTGACACTGATGCCAAGAGCTGATGAGTACGTCCTTCTAATATCCCTTTGCTATTGCCCAGTCCATAGTGATTTCATTTTTAAGGGCATCAATGTTCCAGCCTCATTCAGGCGCAGGCCTTTGTGCACAGCTACTCACAAATACCCACAACACCCAGCAGGCCCCACTCACCTGCAGGTCACGGGCTCTGCAATAAAGGGAAGCTTATTTCCCTTTATTATTTTCTGATTTCCTACACCTTCCCTGACTATATAAGTTTCTACATAAACATAGCATCCATGATGGTATGTTCCCAGTTTCTCTCTTTTACTGACTCTCACTAGCTTGACTCAAATACACCTACTTTTTAAGACTCTTTTTAAGACTCTTTTGCCAAATTCAACCTGACCCAGGATGAATTCATTTTACTCAACACAACTCAAAGATTTTATTTTGGTCTCTGCCATGAAAAAAATTTCCATCAGAGAACATCTAGATAAAATGCCAATTTCGCATTAGCCTTCCTCTGAAGCTAAGTTTTAAAGTAATGCTTTATTAAACTCTGCCTTAAATAATCAGTCGAATGATTAAAGATCTCAGAAAAGGAGCTGCTGCTTAAAACATTCACAAGGAAACACATCACCTTTATGTCTATAAAGTATGGCAATACACCCTAACAAACCTGCAAAACATAGACCTATACACACACAAATACATGCCAGGACGAATTCCCTTTTTGTCAGGCAGCTATAATATCACCAAATGGCATATTTTGGAACCTCTATACTTGAATCTAGTTTAAAAAAATATTAGGAGATCTGGAAAGTTTAAGTGTTCATAATCATAGCTGCTGGCAAAAAATGTGGTGGAAAATGGGCTTTTCATACTAATTAACTCTACATTCACACATGGGTTTCATTTTCCACATCACATACTTATGTGAATGTCCCACATCGCAAAGAGGTCAGGATCCCATCAGAGACAAAGGCAGCTGTCAGAGTCTTTTGCAGTTGCTTTAGGATGGACAGAGCAAGAAATACAACAAAAACTGGGCATGGAAGTCAGTGATGTGGGGCGGTGGGCAGCAGTAATAATGGAGGTAATTGTGAAAATAGGAAAATCAAGTTAAATCCTTTACCAGAATAAATTGTCTATATTCAAAATAAATTTTCTATATTCAAAGCTTTGTTACAACTGTCTCCTTTGCAGTCATAAGGGAGAGACTGTCCGTTCCAGAAATAAGTCAGGCCTGGTTTTTATGCTGATTGAGCATAATCTTGACAAACAAAGCAGCAAAGAATTCTCTGCCAGGAAAAGTACATGCGTAATTGTTGGGAGCTACTAAATAGTCTCTTGTTCAACATGGGGTGTCAAGCAGAGATGCTGCAGTACTGCAGATAAAACAGCAGTGTCCTCTGTTCTTATTTTAATTCCCTTGGCATCCCTCAGGGTTCATACAGAAGAAAAAGCAGCAGCTTTTCACCATAGTACAGTCTGCCTAATGATAATTACTGATAAATAGCACAAGAAAATAACAAAAGCCAAAGGCACTAAGAATTCCACTCAAACTTTCTGGCTCCTTCTCATTTCATCTCCATTTATTCATTTATTTATACTTAAAGTTTTGCTTGATTTGCTCAAAGGATCAGGAGCAATACCCTATTGAGGGCAGATGGGGCCCAAAAGGCCCTGATGTTAGATAACATGGACTGGACAGAATTGAGTTTAGTCCAGGGCAACCAAGCAACTTATGTATCAGTAACAAAGCCAAAGCAAATAACATCTGCACCCTGCCAGATGTAGCCCCAAATGGGAATGTCAGCTATTATGGAGGCACAGTGACCACCTCACTATGAACTGCCAGCAAAACTCCAAAAGCTGTCCAATCTACCGATCCTGGGGACAGGATTATCTTTTATCTTTCTTGTTGGAAAGTTGCAGGGCTAACTGCATAATTCATGCTTCTTCTGATCAAATGCATAATGAGAGAAAAACCAATTTACCAACACTTTGAGGGACAAGGGCGTTCAGACAAAGGAGATGACGATGCCCTGCACGGCCCCTGAATGGGGTCACGCAGTGGCTTCCCCTTAGCACACTCGCGGCCTCCATTTCAGGAAGTCCAAACCTCAGAGGTTCCTTGACCACCCTGAAAGTATCACAGCATCTTCTATGCCACATCCTTAGAATCCTTGAAATTTCCCTCTCCTTTGTGGCAAATAATTTAAGTAAGAGCAAATTTGTGGGCTTTTAAATCTAGCCATCTAGGAATCAAGTTGTCTTTGCATGGAGTTTATTCCTTGCTCTCTGTGCGACCCATTCCTCTTCTGTTTTAGACATAACCCAGACTCGTTTAAAGCAAAATTACTTGCACAAGAATGAAAAAAAATATTGACATGTCCAGAAAGACCATGATCAATCATGACATATTTCAGGTCATTTTTTGATGATGAAAGGAATGGTATGTAGCATTTCTTTTTTTTTCTTTTTTTTTTTTTTTTTTTTTTTTAAAGATTTTATTTATTTATTCATTTATCCCCCCCTTGCTGCTTGTGCTCACTGGGTCAGCTAACCACGCCGTGCGGGCGGGCTTGCCTTCACCAGGAGGCCCCGGGAACTGAACCCGGGGCCTCCCATATGGTAAACGGGAGCCCTACTGATTGAGCCACAGCCGCTTCCCTGTAGCATTTCTTGTGAATAAATACTTTATCATCATATGGCGATATCTGAAAGATGAATTTATTTACTAGTTTAATCTTATTTGTAGTATATGCTGATATCTGTATGACTAATGTAGTTGTTAATTCAATCTCTGTTAAGGTACTAGGATCTAATAATTATTATCCTTGTTCTTCAGATGAGGAACCTAAGAATCAGAGAGATTAAGTAACACGTCTAAGTTGCCTCAGGTAGTTCAGTGGTAGAACTGGGAGTCAACTCTGGGTCTCCCAGTTTTACTCCAGTACATCAGGTCTCACTTCTATAGTCCTTTCTGCCAACCACAAACTAGGGGAACAGCTATGAAATGGTGAGAAAATCTGGCCATCTTTTTAATCTAAAGGAAACTTCCAGGCTCAGTCAGATCTTCAGCCAAAATCCTTGGAATTAGTGGCTGGAAGTGGTTTGCTTTATGTCTGTGCTGTCTTTAATTTTGAGTAAGTAAATGAAAGACATTGGAGTTTGAGGGTGATAAATCATCATATCCCTCTAATATCCAAGCCATGAATCAATTCAAAATATAAGTGAGGATCAAATAGGGATTAAAACATTGTATTTATCATTGGGAAGACTGGAGTGGCAAATACAGCTTGGGCACAAGGTTAAAATATTCTTTCTACCCATTGCTGGGTTTGCAGAGAACTTCACAGGAAATTTGATCTCTCTTATCTCTTATCAAGTATTTCGGTTACTCCCAAGAGGAGTAACCACACATAAGCAGTGACACATAGCATATAAACTTAACTCAACAATGAAAGAAGGACTAATGGGTGTCAGTCTCTTGCCATTAAACCAATCACTTCTCCAGAAAGAGGAGCCAGTGAAAGGAGGAAAGAATTCACCTGTTTGTCCCCAATTCCTCCACGTGTTGCTGGAAGTTCTTATTTTATAGGATGGCAAGAATGTGAGAAAAGGGTGAGGAGATAGAGCAGATGGTTTCTCCATAAATAAAAATCTACTTTTATCTTAATATGAGATTATTTTCAACATTCAAACTAAAAAGTAACATTGAGTTCATCTGACTCAATTAACATTTAAGGAATTAGTGATCTTATCCCAGAGATGGATTTAAATGGATTATTTAATACTGTTATTTACTATTGCTATTCGATAGTTCTAAGCTTGTTCCATCCACATATGATAGTCAGCATGATAATTTTTTGTACATTATAGCAAAAGGAAAATGTGGTCCTAGTAGCATAACATACTGAATGGTTTAGCCAGGACATCTGACGTTATGGTAATATTTGTAATAATTCAACAAAACTTTGCTTTTTGACAGCCACTATAACCACACTTTTCTTTGTAGGAAATTTATATCAAAGAAATGATGCTATAAGGTGTTCACTAATGGATTTATTAGGGCAAGAAAGAATTTCGGGCCCAGAGTTACAGTTCACTGGCTGCTTGAAACTTCCCTCCCTCCTAACCAAAAGTTCTGGAGCTAAGCCAATGGACAAACAGTTATGTTACCAGACTAACCTATTTGATACATTTCAAGATTCTGGTGAGACCCCAAAAATGTGCAAAATAAAACAAAATAACATACTAGAGTGAGATTGCCACATATGTCACTGAAGCCAGAAGAAACTCCCTTCACCAAGATGTGGGTGAAGGGAACCCCAGCATCCTTGGGGAGTGTTTTAGTGGCTATTCTCTGTAGGCCAGAGATTCTAGCAGTGGAACAAGATACAATAGCCTCGTGATCTCAGTGCAGCAGGGAAGGTCCTGGGGTGCCAGGAGCCACAGGTTGGTATTTAGGCATCAGAGGCAGAGTGGGCATGCAGAGCACAGTGGGCCACAGATCAGAATAAGAGTCAGAATGAAATGACTCACTGGCATCCTTTAGTGCTGGTGAAGTGATCATAGGCTCTCTAGAGCCAAAATACATGGGCACCCCACTACAGTCTTGCTTGCTTTGTCAGGATCAATTGAATTTCAACTGATACAATAGAATGACCTTGAACATGTTACTCCATCTGATTCTTTTCATATTCTTATATGTCTTCGTAATGCTCACAACATAAAATTGGGTGAAGGTCACATGAGATATGTGAATAGTGTAACTCAGTGCCTAGCATATAATAGGTGCACATTAAATAATTACTGTGAGCTCATCCGAATTAAAAAGTGTTTTTGGATGGTTACTCATGTGAGGATGAAGACAATTGCTCCTACATGATGTGCCTAGTGATGAAAAAAGGAGTAAAACATCCTGGGCTGTTTGAAAATGGTAATCTGGCAGAGCTCAGTAAGACAATATCCAAGCAAATAGCTCAGAGACCAGGGGATGCTCTAACAGCTGCACCAAATTAAGCTCAATTCTCCCTTCCAAGCTGTGTTCGATCACGAACTCTGAAAGATATAATCTGAGACCACTTCAGAGTGCTCTCTACTCTCTATAGTAAACATATCTGACCACAACTTGAGAAATTCTTCCACTGGCCCTTTGTTCAGGCCGGAGAATGTTTTACTTGGCTGCTAGGGTCTCAGGTAACCATACATTTGGGGGGGGTTCTGGTTTGGAGATGACCTAAGGGTCAATAGCAAGTTTCCTAAATTTGTGCAGAAGCGAAAAACTAAGAAATCAAGCTTAGGTTACAGTTCTTTTCTTTTGGTTTGCTTGTTGTTTCTTCTTCATGTTCATAAGGTCAAATAGAATGTCCCTTTTATATTTTATTCCCCCTCTCTGTATCTGAAGTGTAGCTCTTTTTTTCCACGTCATATCTTACTTCTAGAACCAGAAATTCTAATATTACTACCTAAGAGTAGAGAAAGTATCTATTGACCAGAAATGAACCTGACAATGTATTCAATTTATACCCACATTGTTCTTTTTTTTCTTTTCATTTTAAATACTCTAGTTTTATTCAGTCTAAAAAGATCAATTCTGAACAGGGTACATTTATCAAGGCAGCAATTTCAGTTTTAGCCTAGAGAAAGAAAGAAAAGAAAGTCATAAAAGCTCTTATATACCTGATTAACCAGAACTTGAAAGGATATATACTATTGGTTTTCCTTATGATTAACTAATTATCACACATGGAGAAAAACCAATTTACTCCTTTTAAAGTGCTGTTAGTGGGTCTGCAAAAGGCACAGAGATCAGAGGCAGGTAAAATGGTGGCACCAATTCCTTATGCTTTCATGACCTTGTGTCCAGTGTGCACCACATTTGTTCTTAATAAGAAAATGGTAATCACATGAAAAACAAACAGTGATTGTTTTGGATAATATCTCCCAAATGATTTTATGTTCTAAAAAATGAATAGTAAGCACAGAGTTGTCCATCTGAACTACCTTGGAATATACAGAAGTTGCAATTCAAGTAGTTCTCTTCTGTTACTTTTATCACTGAAGAACTCCACTACTATAAATAAGGCATGCCATTTTACTGAAAATATTTTACAAAGTGGCAGATCACTGGTTCTCAACAATTGGACACCAGGAATACCTGGAGGTTATTTTATCTCTGGATTAACAGCTTCAGTTTAAGAAAGGGTTTCAAGAAAAATAAGCCAGATTTCCAAGTATAAATCAAGAGATCCATGATTCTGTAAGTAAACAGAGTCCCAAACCCATCATTTATAGTGGAGGAAACAGCAGGCTGGAAACACGTATCATAATTGAGTCAGCCTCTAGCACAACTCTGTACCCTGCAAAGCCAGAAGGTTTTATCCCTGAATAGATTAAACTAGACAGATGGGTAAAGTCGTTTACAATGTTCCCAGAATGGCTGTTTTTGTGACATGCCTCAAAGAGGACACAGATGCATATGACCCATTTTAATTTTCCTTCTCTAAGCCTCTTTGCTTCACTGAGCCAGGCACAGTTCAGAAACAGGTCTGAATAAGTCAGAAATACATGAGTTTCAAAGGGCCCTATTTATGACCTGAGAGAGATAAAGATTAGTGCAATGAACCCTGGGTAAACTACTTCAAACCAAATAAACATATTCCTCATTTGAAGATTATGGCAAGCTGTAAATGTCACACGTTTTCATTCACAGTTAATTTACAGTTACTTCTAATGTCAAATTTTCTTGATAAGTGAGTTAAGCTCAGAGTATAAATGTGAAAATTCCTTGTCCCAAATGTCAACCCCTTACCTGTTCCCCTAGACTTTTAGTGATCCGTTCGGCACTGGCAAAGGGCAGAACCCAATCATCATTGCCCATGACCAACAATTACAGTATGTACCATTTTTATTTTCCTGGAAAATGCTATATCATTCTGGAAGTATGATTTTTAAAGTGAATTAAACAATATTGATAAAATCAAACTAGTTTGAAGAAGAAAAAAATCAAAAGAATGCTAAGTTTAAATGACAGTCTTTAAGCAGGACAATTTTCAAATCCCATTTATGGCCCTCCATTGCCTCATTGCAAAAAAAGGGAAAAGAGTGGATGGAATTCGTCGTCGCTTTGATTTGGTAATAGATGTGAGAGGGTAGAAGAGTTTCTCTACAACAAGGCTGTTAGAAGGCGCTGGCATGAGGTACTTCAGAAGGCTCTTGGCTGTTGAGCTTCAACCGTCTCCACAATCTCTCACTTCCTTATACACTCAAAAGGTCCTCTCTATAGACTTCCTCCATCCTCCATTGATATATGTACTCATATACTCATATCTCTTTATACTCCCTGTCTTTAGATATTTGCTATAGACTAACCATATAAAATCAAGACTAACTCAAATTTCACTGCGACAAATGTAGCTTCTGCATTTTAGTAGCAATGCTGTAAGAAGTGAGGGTTCTCTCCCTTGAAGATTTGTATAGTTTGAAATGAATAAAAGATAAGGAAGCTGCGAACATGGGCATGAGGTTCACAAGATTAGTATGCATGTGGCTGTTTATTCCTTCCAAGGCTAAACAGCTAAAGTCATTTCCTTCCAAACGAAAGTCTTTCAGGATATTTTTATTCAGCATTCAGAATTTAAACTCATTCCTTCTTTAAATGGCCCAGTTTGCTACTTCAGCTCCATTTAACCTTCTTACCCTTCCTCACATTCCCAAAAGAAGCACTTTCAAAATAATAAAGTGCACCGATAGGGCTATAATCTATTTCATTAGACCATTCCAACAAATAACTCTTCTTAACAAAAAAGTATATAATCATGCTTTGTTTAAGAAAATGACTATTATAGACAATCTTTTTACCAGATGGGACTAACATGATTTATAGGTTCTAGTGTTAAAAAAAGAAGATACTTATTTGACAGAAAAAAAAATCAACATATTAAGCTATATTAAAGTGGCATCTTTTGGATGTATATTTTTAATGTATTTTTATCAGTGCTGCCTCCTCCTGTCCCATTTTTCACATCCAGCATGTACCAAGCTTTGTCCATTCTGCCTCCTAAATCTCTTTCCAGTCCATCCACATCTCTGCATCCCCAAGGCCATTATCCATTCTAGACTCACCATCACCTCTCATGTGCTACAGCCCCTCTACCTGGTCTTCCTGATCCCCAATTTGTTACCTTTGATTCATTCTTAATAATGCTTGCAGAATGGGCGTGTGAGACTGCTAAATGGATTCTGTGCCACTAGTGTCTAAAACTTTTCCTTGTCTCCTACTACTCTTAGGATAAAATCCCTGTTCCTAAACACATCTCTCTTGTCTCTCTGTAATGTACTGTATTTTGGTGCATTGACCTTTTTTCAGCTCCTTGAATATAATTCATTCTTGAATGAACCTCCTTTACTGAACAAAGACTTCTCAGATATCCATTGTGTGCCAAGTTTTGTGCCATAGGATAAGAAACAGATGTTAACAAAGACAGTCTATCTGACACCATGTATTCTCACAGGAATGGATCTTCCTGTATCATACATAGCATGCCTCAAGCTGTATTGTAATTGACTATTCATTTGTCCATACCACCACTGGAGTCTGAGCTCTATGAAGGTGAAAAGGGTGGGCTGTGTTTACTTTTTCACTTTTGTATTTTTAGCCCCTAGCAGAAAACTTGTTACATAACAGTGGCTCCAGAAATATTTGTCATTTACACGGCAAGTCCTCCAGTCGTCTGTTAAAAGAAGGGTAATATGGTTAGATAATAAAGGATACATTTTTTATTTACCTCCCCCAAATAAGTCGCTTTCAGTAAAGTATAATTGTCCCTTCTCTGAAATGTCTTTATTATTTGCAACTGTCTTTAGTTTGGGTTCCCCCAAAGCAGATCCTGAGACAAGGACTTTGGTGAAGATAGTTTATTTGGGAGTGATCTCAAGAAATACAGGAGAGGTAGTAGGAAATGAGACAGAGAAGGGAGAGAAAGTCAATAAATGGAGTATTGACGTACAGTTTACTACTGGGGAAACTGGGGCTCAATCTTATTGTAAACTTTCTAAAGAATCATGTAGGGTACTCCTAGAAATTTCCTAGTGAGGGACTGAGATGCCATGTTATTTATTCAGATTCCTTTCCATTATTGCTAGTGGATGTCCTTGGAAGAAACCAATTCTTTCTACTTCCAGGCTACCCTTCACCTGGATGGAGAAAAAAATCCCATGGCAGTGGGAGAAGTCCCTCAGAAAGGAAGCATAGAAATGGAGGTGTTTGAGATGCTCTCAGAATATATGGAAACTGCCCACTGGAGCTGCCAGGAAACTCAGAGCTGCACCAGGGGGAAACGGTCAGGGTTTCAACAGTATCTGCCACGCATACCTTAAAACATTCCATTTAAAAAACCCCAAGGTTTGTCTTTCTGAGTGTCTACTACTTTAACTTCTAATATCCACTGATTAGCAGATTGGCATATCACTGAATAATGAGAGATTTCTAAGACATCAGGTTTCCCAAAGATCAAATCTGTAGTTTGGCGACTACCAAAAGGTTATCAGAGTGGTCTAGAAATCTAAGGAAAGCTTCTGAATACCTACAGAGGTTTACAAGCTGTCAACAAAACCACCTGAGAATTATGCCAAAGGCCCAGATGCTACTTTTGACAAGGAAGAGCTAATTTCTTTTATGAAAGAGAAAATCATCTAATGGGAGGAAAATACATATTCTCTCACCAAATGCCTACCAATTCTACCTACTTCTGATTAATAAAACATACCTTTATATAAAGAAAATAAACCATAGATTTCCTTGTAGAAAAAAACTGTATATGCATATAAACAAACTGAGGCAGATTTTTCTTATACAAAAGTAATAAATTTTATATAATTCTCATAAATAAGATGGAAAAAGCTTATGGTCACATAGGAAGACATTGCATTCTCGTATATGAAACAATGCAATGCAAATGGAGATTTAGGACATTTGTCTGTGAAATCCCAAGACTAAAAATACCAAAATGCACAAAACAGTAGGCTTTAAATGCATGTTTTGCTCTCCATTCCTTTTTGAAAGTCTGCTAAAATGATGGTATAATATAAATGAATAAGTAAATAAATAAACAAATACCTCTAAGGCAAAAGAGAATGGAAAATAAGGTGATATAAGACAAGAGAAGTCAACAATATTTTTACATAGGAAATGAGAAGTAACAAATAGTAGGTGATAAAAACTAAAATGCAAGGACCTGCAGAGAAGGTAACATAAGAAATCAGTGACTATGGCCATAGACCTCTGGAGAGGTTCTGGAAGTCGAGATACCTGGAACCCCTGAACAAAGGGGCAAGCCTTGGGGCTGAGAAAAGGAGGACTGGTGCCAAGTCTATGTAAGGAACAGTGGAGCCTCCACATGCCCTCCCCCGCCCCACATTGCCTGGCCCCTTCCACACAAACATGTCATACCCACCATGGAAGTAAACAGGAGACATTCATCTCTGATAGGACTAGAAAGTCACCAATTTGCAGCTACCAATATAATGACTAATTCAGATGAGATTCATCAATGGATTCTAAAACCATGGGATGAAGAATTGTTGGGAAACAGAATAGTCACACAGTCTCAAAGTTTCACTTCTTGGATTACTTAAAAATTATTGAAAGAAAAAGATACCTCTTGTACCTTTGGCCAAGTAAAAGATAAAATCACAAATAATGGGAATGATGGATGAAGGAATAATATCTATAAATATTCTTATGCCAAGTTTTTAACCTGAACCTAATTGTGAAGAAATAATAAGAGAAATTCAAATTGTGGTACATTTGAATTTTCTAAAATGTCATCAAATACACAAAAAGAGATGGGAAATTTTTCTAGATTACAGAAGGATAAGGAGGCCTGACAACTAAATGATTTGCACTGAATATTGAATTAAAAAAAAAAAAGACAAATCATTGGGGGACTGGAGAAATCTGAATGCAGATTGTATATGGTATAATACGGTTGTATCTGTGCTAAATTTCTTGATATGATAATAATGCTCTTGTGATTATATAAGAAAATGTCCTTGTTCTTAGGAGATATATATTGAAGTATTTGTGAATGAAGGTTTATAATGTCTCTAATTCAATGTTTAATGTTAAGATAATTATGCAAAAAAGTGTTCAAACACACATCCATGACAAGTTTGAATTAACATATTCTCCAAATATGAAATGACCATCCACACATGCCAAGGGTGATTTAGCCAGATTTGAGGAAAATCTACTTGGACAGACATGATGACTGGTACTGGGGCAGACCGGAGAAAAGTTGGACTCAACTTTCTAGAAGGATCTAAAGAATTGTGATAGGAAAGTCAATGCTCCTCATTCACCAGCAGAGGTGAGACTTAGAGACCAAAACAAAACCTCAGTCAATATTGAACTGTATTACCCAAACATCTAGAAAATACCTAGCAAAGTACCCAATATTTAGTAGATGAACTCACAGTATACAAATCAATAAGTAAATGAGAACCTAATCTCAGAATAAATAGATTGAAGAGGATAGTATAAAATCATTTTCTTTTCCTATTGGCCTCCAAATATATGCAATTAAAATCTTCCTTTCACATTCATGTGAAATTGATCCTTTGGTGAAAAGATAATAACAGACAGTGATACTTTCTAGATATAATTCCTTCTCAATCTCTGTCTAGCAGCAACACTTACAAAACAGGCTATAGTTTAAAACAGAAATGTAAAAACTAGAAAAATAATTGGCCCATTTCTAAAAGATAAAATGGGGGCTTTCCTTTGAAGTCCTCAGTAAGTTACTAGTCAAATATTCGTTATATTTCAGTTACCATTGTTGCAAAATAAATTAACCCAAAACTCAGCAGTTAAAACATTCATTTTATTATGCAGACAATTTTGGGGGTGAGGAATTCAGAAAGGGTTTTGCTGGGCAGTTCTTGCCTGGGGTTTCTCATATGGACGATGTCAGATATCAGTTGGGGTTAAAATCATTTCAAGGTTTGACTGGTCTGGCCATCCCACATGGCTCACTGACATGCTTGACAGGGCTGTTGGCTGGGACTCAGCTAGACTGTTGGCCAGAGCACCTATGCATGTCCTATCCAGCACAGTGGTCTCAGGGTAGTTGGACTTTTTACATGGTGTCTGGCTTCCTCCAGAAACAACAACCCATGGGAACCAAGTAGAAGCTGCATATCCTTTACTGGCATAGCCTTGAGAATTACATACCATCACTTCTGCTTCATTCCATTAGGAAGATGTACAGCACTAAGTTGGCCCAGCTTCAAGGGAAGTGAACATAGACTCCTCCCCTCAAAGAGAGGAGTGTTAAAGAAGTTGTGTTATATTTTAAAAACCATTATGTGTCTCAATTATGGAGTTCCATACACCCTTTATCAGAACTCTAGAAGTGCTTTACTAGAGGAATTAGAAAAGATGAAAAACTAGATTATCTTCTTATAATAAAACATCAAGGTAAAGCAAAATTCTGAGACTGTCTCCAAAATAATTATAAAGACACCAAATAGATGGATGGACGTAGGAATGGATGGGTGGTGGGCAGATGGATTGATGGGCAAATAAATTAAAGGATTGATACAGAGCGATGATAATGAGAAAAAAAGGTATTTGGATGAATTCAAAAGCATACTGCATGGCTGCTCCCCAGCCCTGACTTCCTACTGGGGTTGCAAACATCTTTTAGATGATGCATATAGTGAAATAATGCGGTTTATGCAGAAACAATTATCAAATAGGGTGAAACCAGGGCAGGAAACGGGTTCAGAAATGAAGAAAGCTTAATAGGCATGAAAAAGAAATGAAGATTTACATGGGCAAAAACTTCACTGAATCAACACAAGAATCCATCTGTCTCGGCCAGCTGCTCAGTTCAGCTACAAACACAGTTGGTAGCACCATGTCAGCTCATGGCAGGAGACAGAGCTTCCTCTGAAAACGAGAATCAAAAAATTTGGCCAAAGAGAACAATTCGATGGTTTATTCCATCCTATATATTTGAGCTCACATTACTTGGGTTCTTTCATTTTCTCAGTCATGGAAATTGCTATGATATACAGCCACTGAGATAAGTACTCAGGTAACGGGAGGTAATATGAGTGGGACTATTCTACTTATTTAAAAATCTAAAGGCTACAACTAGGCTAGTCTTCTAGTTACAACATATGGCTTAGAGACATGATCCCTCACCAAGAAAATGGAATAGAACTTGTCATCATGGACAGATTGTTAGGGGAAAAAATGATGGTGATGGGCATATTATGAGATAAGAACAGCTAGTCCTGCTACATTTGGAGTGCTCTAAAAGCTGTAGCAACGTTTGTTTTGCTCCCTGGATTGGTTCCATCTGTCTAGTACTGCTGAGAATATTTTGACAGTGGAAATTTGTGAGATGAAGAAACCTCTACCATGTAGTGACATTTATGAGTCAGAATATCCATGGTGGAGGGAAGAAGCATCTGAGGAGCAGTTTGAGGGAACTTGACTGAAATGTGAGGGCCACACTGATGGGTTTTAAGGAGACCTTTGGTGGTGGAGACTTTGACATCAATTATTGGCATTTGATGGGGGGTGTGGAGGGGCGGTGGAGAGTCTTTCTTCAGTTCTGATCCAACAGCTAGCTGTCAAGATGGCTGACAGGTGAGATGATTGTTAGCTCTCTGGCTTGTTAATATAGGAGATGGGGAGTAATAGAGACATTGATTTTGCTCGCTCACCTGTATCTCCTTTAAAAGTGGGGATTCCTTTTGAATCCTAGAAGGGATCAATTCACTGCTTGACAGGCATCCAGGTGAGTTTGAAAAATATGCCTTCAGGCTGAGTAATATATGAATCAGATGTCAAGTTTCACATGGTAAAATAGTGATATTACCTTTTAATTGCTCTGGGAGATCGAAAGTCATCTAATGCTGGAGAGCAGTAACCACTGAAGAAATGGCATCAAAAGGAATAATTTCAGGACATGAGGGAACTAAAGGAAAGATCAAAACCTCCTCTACCTCACTCACCTTTGCATTGATGTGCTTTGTGTATCCATTTCAGTATTTCTAACACTTTTAAGTGAACCTGAATTCTCTTCTTTATTCTCAGGAGGTTTTTTGCAGGCATGCAGGATAAAACAACTTCATTTTTAACCCATTCCCAATTTTAGCTTACGTGTAGAAATCCCTTGAAACCAGACTGCCCAGGTTGCTATCCAAGCTATGATCCTTAATGCCTATGGAAATTGGACAGTGTTTTTTTTAATCTATAGAAGGCAAATAATAGTCTAGAAACTTCATGGGGTTGTTGAGAGCATTACAGGAGAAAAGTCCATATAAAATAACTTACATGATTTTGCCTGGGACATAAAGATCCAGAAATGGTAGCTCTCGTTACGTTTAGCCACAGTCAAAGAGAGCCCCTTCTTTTCATTAGGGATGTTGTTCAAATACAGGTAAAAGGCAGGTGGGTTCACACCCAGGTTGGGAAGAGGGTAAATACGAATATGGCGTATTCTGCCCAGTGCAAGGTGCTCCCTCTCCCCCATTCCAGCCAGACAGATCGCAGCCTTCAAGAGGAAAGAACTAGTCTGCTGTAGCGTCAATTGTTGGGCCACACCACCAGTTAGATTCTTTCTTGAAAAAAAAAAAAAGGAAATCTGGGGATTTATTAAATTGAAGTTTAAAAATCGCCAAACAGCATCTCTGAGCTGAGCAGTAAATTCCCTTTTCCTTGAATACAGAGCACTGTCCTCGGGTCACAAACGTTTCAGAAAACACAATGAAACAAAACTTATTTCCTATGCTATATATGGCCAAAGGAAACATAGGGACTGTTTAAGGTGACCCCTGTAATTCCAGAGAGGGCTGTTTTTCATCCACGCAGTGTAACAGCCTCACTACAAGATTACTGAGTGTGCAGTATCTGTTTTCTGTGGGCTGCTGCCAACAGATGGCTTATTTTGAGTGGAGAGAAATATCATTAAGGAACAAAGAGATATTAGGACTAAATAGGAAATTAAATATGTTCTTGGGATTACAACTGATGATCAAGAAGTTGCAAACCAGTGATTTGCAGCTTAATAATTCGCCTGCAGCCAATACCCACTGTTTTAAGGAAACCTCACTATTAAGAAGGCTGTTCTCACACCATGCATTTTATTTGTCTTTCTGTCTTGCCAGTGCCCTTGCCAAACATCATAATTTGCCCAGAATCCTGAATTGCAAGATGAACAAATAATATTCATTTCCTCCGTGGAGAAAACATCTTTTGATTGAATTGTCTCCTTCCATCCCAGTCACTGCAATGCGTACCACATGTCAGAGATATGAAATGCAGTTGAGCTCACTTGAAAGCAGAGTGTAAATTAGCTTCTAAATGAAAACAGTTAGAAGGAAAACATTTTCAAGTGACAGCCAAGTTCCCCCAGCTCCTCCAGTATTCGAGACCCCTCTGAGGAATGCAGCATGAAAATAGGGGCACAGGAGTCCATAACAAGGATCCCACCACTGTTTAGTGGGTAAGGAATTTCTCTGGAGGCATGGAGGATCTGGAGGTCAGAGGGCAATGCAAGGTAGGTATCAACAGCAAACAAATGGAATAGCTCTGTCTTAAGTTACATTAGGAAGGCTCCCTGGTATGGGCACAACCTCCAGCACCATATGCAGGTAGTCATGAAAAAGTTCACACTGAGGCTCTTGGATACAACTCTCACTCTGTTCACAGGTGAGGACATTGCCAGGAAATCTAATCTTGGATGGCACCTCTGTTGCTTCAAACAAACTGGTTTGCACATATCCCTGTGACAGCGCAGAGATTGAAAATTCTAATCAACCCCCCACATACACACAAACACCCAGCTGTTAATTCAATGAGAAACTATTCAAAAGAGTTGGAAATAATTCTTGCTACTGGCTAGACAGTCTAAATTCTTGAGATGAGAGTTTCAGTTCTTTCTTTTAACTCGGTCTGTGGCTCTATGAAAATCACCAGGCCTTTCTGCTATGCTATTATTGATGGCACAGCTGGGTGCTAAAGCAAATTGTATGGCTTGAGGGAAAGAATCAATGTTAGGGCCAACACGTCTATTCCCCAGAATCTAGCTACGGGGGATGGCCTCTTAGCTATGGGTTCTGCTAGGACTATGGTCACTCATGATGATGTCCAGTTCTTTCCTCATTCTGTATCCACGCCCTTTCCCAGGGAGTTTTACAGGACCCTCCCACTGTGGGTAGAGTAACCTCCCCTGCCCTTCACCTAATGCTCAGCACCAAGACTTGCTTTCACCAATGGTATGCTAGCAGATGGGATATAAGCAGAGTCTTGAAAAATATTTGAGTGACTGGACTTGTTCAGTCTTGCTCCTTTGCCATTGCCATGAGAAGAATATGCCCAAGCAGGCCTGCGTGTCCCAGGAGAATCAAAGACAGATGGAAGAGTCTAGTTGATGGTGCTGCACCTAGTCTAGGTCAGCCAATAACTATGGACTCCAAGAACATGACCAAGAACAGCTGACACCAGAAGAGTCACTAACTATTTTAAGCCATTTATTTTGGGGGTGTTTATTGTTTAAGACACTGCTTATAATTGTGCCGATAGAAAAAAAAAAGAGCTTTGCTTTATTGCTTGTTTTTAAGAGTTTTTATTCTCTGTAGTAGAATGCCCCACCATTCCAATGTCACATCTTGAAAGCCAAGGAAATTATATCCCTGGCAGAAAAGGCATAAGTCTCCAATGGTTGTAGCACTGAAAACTTGAATGTCTGCCTGTGGTATCAATAAAAGAATAGCAGCTAAACTTTACTGTGGACCTATGATGTGCCAAACACTTTTTGCAGTATACACTATTTCCTAAGTGGGGCATTGTTATTCATTCCCATTGAACAGATAAGGAAGCTGACACTTATGAAAGTTAGGTAACTTGCTCAGGGCCCTACTAATATATTTGAACCTGGGATTAATTGGCCCTGAAGCAAAAACTAAATTCCTATGCCACATTTCCTCTAATCACTTTAAAACTCTAAACAAAGGATTTTATAGCAAATGATTTTATATAAATAGCTACAGAAAGAGT
Source organism: Tolypeutes matacus (assembly GCA_026826555.1). Taxonomy (NCBI): domain Eukaryota; kingdom Metazoa; phylum Chordata; class Mammalia; order Cingulata; family Chlamyphoridae; genus Tolypeutes; species Tolypeutes matacus. The sequence continues at coordinate 1,284,469 of JAKSZT010054001.1, forward strand.
GGGAAGAGAATCAAATCCATTTTCCAGAGACTGAAAATTCTAAATTTATACATGTCCATGTTCATCGTATTTTCCTGCAAGAAAGGGGCATCCACCCAGAAGCCCAAACCCGACAGCTGCTCCCAGCATTCCCAAATCCTCACCCTCTGCCATGGGCTGGACTCAGAAGAAATAGTCATTTGCTCTGATATAAGGACTTGTGCTGCCCAGAAAATGGGCAAGGGCTTCACGTGACCTCCACTCTCAAGTCCTGGGTCTGTAAACAGAAGTTTGTATTATTCACCAGAGAATGATTACATTTCCAGCCAAGAGAAAGGCAAAGGTGAAGACCCCTATTTTTTTTCAGAAGTCACTTGGCTGTTTTTTGAAGCTTACAATAGTAAATATTGTGAGAACCAATGCTTCTGCAGAAATTGTGTTGAGGAACAGATGTTAGTGAAGTCAAAATCAGCCAAGTGCCTAAAATGATAGCACTCTGACAGTACATTTTCATTCTGTTCTTTCAATCTTCTTTTAAGTTATCCATCTTTGAAGGGCCATTGAAGCTCTACTTCCTTTTAGAGCCCTTCCCAGACCTTATAAGCACCCCTATTAGCCCCTCTCTACTCTAAATATCCATGCAATTAAGACATCATCTCCCACCTCTCTCCTACTATCTTAGATGGTTTCTTCATAGGTCCAAGTGCGAACATAGGACACCAGCATCTCTATTATAATGATGGTGAAAATTTTGACAATAGCTACTACTTAATGAACTTTTCTATGTGCCCTGCAATCCTTGGCCTCACAATAACCCTAGGAAATAGGTACTATTATAATCCCCATGTTATAAAAAAGAAACTGAGGCTTAGAAGGGTCATATAACTTGCTTAAACCAGGGCATGGCTATGCTGGGATTTGATAATAATCAGTTTGACTCCAAAGACCTTTGATTTTAACTGTCTTCATAGAAGACACCCTCTGACAGTCATCTTTGCATGACCCTCTGGTACTTAGCATAGTGAGAGATACAGAGAGGGCCCTCTACTATATGATTTATACAAACTCAAAGGTTTCCAACAATTACCCCTTGCCCCTGCCTAGGAATAGTGTTCCTGCCACTGGGAAGAAAAAAGACTTGATGCTCAAGTTGGGGTTATTTGCTAGCATCATTTGTGCTTCTTAGCAAACCTACCATGATCCAATGTGGGTTGGAAGGGAAGGGAGGTCATTACATTAAGGCCTATATACTACATGCAAATATGGGCTACAGAGATTATTTTCAAAGCCTATATTCTGAGCATTTACAAGTCAGCCATTAAGCAATTGAATTTACTTAGTGTCCACCATGTATGAGGTACTATGTTGGGTAATAAAGAGTTAAATGAAAAACAAATGTTTTCTCAGAAATGTTTTCCTTATAAACAGCAAGTCCATTAAACAGAGTATATTAAGAAATTGGCTAGATGTTCTAAGCTTTTTGAAGAAAACTGTTAGGCAAAACCTCAATATCACACAAGATCCTGCTTTGAGCCATATGGATATGTGTCAGTCATATTATAGAATCAAAATATTCTGAAGAAAACTGAAAGACCCAGCTCTTCCCACCACGACTGGGCTGTGAGCCCATTAATCAAAACTCATCACATGAATGCCAAGTTGCTGAAATTCATCTGGGAAGGATCTCCTGTATTTGTCCACTTGGCTCTTTCTTTTTGATTTTTCACATTTCCAATCAATATTCAAATTTCCTCTATGCTCTTAGTATAAAAAATAATTTTTAAATGAAAGACTAAAAAATGAAAAAAAGCTCTAGTAGGCACTGTGCCCAGAGGTCCTGGTTTCAATATTCCAGACTCATATGTGCAGTTCTACAGAAAACTGTCACTTCAGAATTCTTTTCATACCATGAACAATATAACCAATGATGGCTAAATCATTGCTTCCCACCAAAATTGGTTCATCTTCTTGCATCTCTAATCTCCATGGACAGCACCCCCATCAACACAGTGACCCTGGGAGTCTTCCTTATCTTTGATCCCCAGCACCCAAGTCTTAGATTTCTCTTATTTGGCCCCCTCCTTTACACATCCAATGCTTTTTCCTGGGTTCAAGCGCTTATCATTTCTCACTTGAATTTCCATAAGAGCCTCTTCCTTGGCTACCCTGCCTTCTCTTCTGACTCCTTTCCTCACCTCCCAGTCCATCCTGTACAATGTAACTAGGGTCATCGTCATAAATTGCAGATCTAATCATGCCACTCTCTTAAAGAAAGTCTCTGTACACTAAAGCGTACCGATTCCAATGACCTTTGGAAATCTTAACTCTTTAGCTTGGCACTCAAGGCTGGTACGGTTTGGTCCTGATCAATTATTGAGCCCCTTATCTCTCTCTCCCCCACGTTCAAGCAATATTCTAACTCATACTTCCAGCCGTGCCCAAATATTTGCTATAATCTGAGTGCCCATGCCCTCTTACATTCTTATGACTTTACATATTCTTATTTATTTCCCTGTGGAATTCCTTCTCAGCAGTTACTGTCTGTCATCACTTCATCTCTTCTACCTAAAGTCTAGCACAGAGCTCACCTACAAATAGCTTCTAAATAGGTATTTATTCAGTGAATGAGTAAAGTCAAAATTTCATCTTAAAATATATGCCATCAATATTCTAGACAATTTCAGTTTAACAAATCAGTGAAAATATCTGTAGTCAAACCTTAGTTTCTTAAGTCCTACTCCAATATTAGAATAACAACTTATTAAATGAAAACCAAAGAAACTGCAAGAAAATATACCATAAAAGCATTACTAGAGTTGGGATGTTTCAATATTGCTGCACATTTAGCCCAAATTTCATATGCTATTAAAAAAGAGTTGGCAAGGTACAATGTTCTTAGATAACTGTGCATGCAGTTGTGGTACTGACACATACCTGTGACCTCCCTACAGTCCACTTAAGCCACACATGCTCCTCCTCGTCACTGATTGAAATATTTCTTATTTTAGAGAAAGCATTGGGCTCACACAAGAAACCATGGATTTATCTGACTAGGCGTTCATGTCTCTGCTAGATCTCTTGAGATTGTGAAGCTTGCTGCAAAAATACATTTATCACTGTGTTTTTTTGGTTATATACATTCCTAAGCATTGCCTGAAAGGGGCAAATGCAGAATATATATATATATATATATTTTTTTTTTTTAAGATTAAAAAAACATACAAAATTGAATAAATTGTTCTGGCAAAAAGCAACACATATTGGAGAACTTAAAAGCACAAAGAGCAGTAATGTAGCAAATAATTTAATCCATTGCCACTGAATAAGAATTCTGCATTTATGTCCCAACTTATAACTTGTTTTCAAACTACACTATCCATGAAATGCATTCCTTCAGCATTTCCTTACAAAAACTCTAATGTGTTTATTCACCTTCTTCAAAACACGAGCACTCTAAAGAACAAAGAAGAAAGCATCAACTACTTTTTTTTAATTTTTTTTTTTTATTTTTTTTAATTTAATTTTTTTTTATTTTTATTTTTTTGCAAAATGATATATAAATATATATGCATATATGTGTATTTGCTTACAAAAATGTTATTTATATATATATATATACATATATTTTAAGAGGTGCTTAGATTACCTAAAATATTACACGGAACCCACTGGGATTCCCATGTTGCCCACCTCCCACACCTCCCACCACATCCCACACAAACTACTTTTTTTTTACATGGGCCATGTGCTGCACAGCCTGGTTCCAGTCTTTAAAGGCCAGTACTTAATCAACCATACCTATTACACTGAGCAGAGATGCTGCTTTCCAAAACAGTCACTGTGTTAGGTGACTCACCAGGAAATCTCAAGCTCAGCCTGTTCAAATTTGAGCTCTGTACCTTCTATTCTGACCTGCTATTTCTCATGAAGTCCTAAAATGTGGTAAATAGAATCATGCTCAATATAGTCATGAGCTAGAAACCTCATATTCCTTTTGAATTCCTTCTTCTCCCACATCAAAATTTGCTCAGTGAGTCCTGTGAATCCTACCTCTAAAGTGCCTTTGGGATCCATACCTTCCTTTCCATTTTCCAAACACAATCCTTTATTATTGTAGCACCTAGCCTAGAGTCTGAACTGGCATTGTAGGCACTCAATGAGTGCTCAGCAAGTGACGAAATAGTAATTGTGGTTTTTTCTTGGACTACTGCAATAATCCACCTATGAGACACCTAATACTAATCTTTCTACTCTCCAGTTTGACCTCTGAACTTCCTGAAAGGGTAATTTTTATAAAACATAGTCAACCAACCATGTCATTTTCTGTTCAAAAAATTTGACAGTGCATTATTGCCCACAATAAGCCAGGTAGGCTCTCTGTTTAATGCTAGGGATATGCTGATGAACAAATTATGACCTCTACAATGGAAGACAGGCATTAATCAAACAATTACCCTAAATAAAACTATACGATGCTTTGAAAGCATGTGACTGGGGTCATAATCCAGCTCGGGGATGGGGGGGTTGTATTTCTTACAGTAAGAGTTGTAGGAGGCATGATGGAAGGATGAGGGAGAGTTTCCCAGGTAATGTGAAAGGGCCGTTGCAAGCGAGTAAGCGACATTTACTAAGGCTATGGGTGGAAGGGCACACTGGATATCGCAGAGGAGGGTCGTAGGTTCAGAACTCAGAGAGTAAATGTGTACACCAGAGGGTAAGGTCAGTGAAATAAGCAGTACTGAGATTTACATCCTTTGCTGACCACAATAAGAATCTGCTGAAGGATTATAAACAAGAGGGTAATATTATTTCCATTGCTTTCTTTTTTATGTCTCTAAATATACTAAAAATAAAGCCACATATTTTAAAATGGGCAGGATCACATTAAAACTCTGGGCCACTGGAAATGCACCCAAGTGCTGCAGTGAAAATTATTATCTGAACGTTGTTGGAATGTGAAAAAGGATAATTTTCATTCTATCAACAAATCTTTTTATGGACACAACTCATTGTGTGGTGACTTCACTTTTGTTTCTTAATCTACGTTAATAATGGGCATTTCAACACACCAAAACTGTCATTGCATCATTTATAACATCCTATTCTGCAAGCCAAAGATAGCAGCACAATTAATACACGTGATAAATGAGAGGGCTCCCTAGCTTTGTTTCTCCTCTGCCTTTTTAATCAGCACGGAGGTCTTTTAACACGTGGCTTTCTCCTGTCTTGAATGCTTCTGAAGATGTGCAATCCCCAGAGCCCTTGGAATAATGGAATTCACCTTCCTTTGTTTAGGAGTTGAGGAATGATTGCGGCCCCTCAGTCTCTTCGTTTGTGCCAAGACAACAGCCTATGTGCAAGCGATAAAAAGAATTTCACCATCTTTACTCACAGGCTCTCCAGTCAAGAACAAAACCAGGGTGACGCATCTTTATCAACAACTGCCAGCTCAAAACCTGTGCTGTCCTGGGCAAATACATTCATCTGTGTACTTGCTGAGGCTGCTCATTAGACTCAAGCCCTGGGAAATCAGAAGTGCTGATGAGGGGGAATGGCTGTCACAGGGAAGGCTGGCAAGACCGTGTGGCCCCTGCTGCCTGTTGCACTTTTATTGTTATTGTTCTTACAATACTAAAACGTCATGACCTGTGGTGTCCACGGCAATGCCTCAAATAACTGCTTTAATTGCAGTCCGGTCGCTTCTGATCTTCTGAGAGTATCCTTCCACATCTTACTTTTTGGGGTGGTGCAACTGTGTTTCCCCCCAAATTGCCAGATATTCATCAATATCCTTTTCAAAAGGATGCTTTTCTTGTTTTCTGGTTGCCAATTTATTTCTCATTATGAACTTATTTGAAATGCTCAGATGAACACCCATTCTGAAAATAGTTCTGGGAAGATGGAGACTCCAGATGCAAGACACACACAACTGCAAAATATCTTATCAGGAAATGGAAGTGAGACCTGCCTTTGGTTGTTCACTTGCACAATCGTCCATTATGCCCTCACTCTCTTCTGTTCACAGGGTCTTTATGGACGATGGACACAGTCAAGGCAGAGACTGAGTCATGAAGGTCTCAGTACAATAATATGGGAATTACCCTTTTCTCTGAAATAATTCGAAGTTCAAAAGTATAAAAGGGTGGTTTCTCCATCACCTGGAGGCCTTACTGAAACACAGGTGGCTGACCTATACCCCAGAGTTTCTCATTCAGCAAGTTTGGGGTGGGACTTGAGAATCTGTGTTTCTAACAAGTTCCCAAATGAAGCTGATGCTGCTGGACTGGGGACCACTTTTTGAGAAGAACGGGTCTAAAAGGCTTTGCATTGTCACTAGGGGCTACCAGAAATATGTATACCGAAATAATGGCATGAAAATTTCTGGCTTCATAAAACAAGTCAAATAGGGGTAGAATTTAGAGTTAGTAAGATATCTTAAAAGAATAGGCATAACAAGCCTTGAAGAATTTAAGAGATTTATCCAAGGTTACAAACCAGTTAGTGACAGAGCTGAAGATATAACACAATTCCTAACTCCCGTGCTTTTTGTTGTTGTTGTTGACTCTACCACTACCTTGGCAGCCAGATTTGTCACCAAATCTATTTGTTCCCTAAACATTATACCAATGGTTATGGCATTTGAATATTGGGGTGGGGGTGAACTGATTATGTGATTGAAACTGGTGAACGTATATATCAATCTACACACAACTTTATCATCCTGAAACATGCTTTTGAGACTTCCTTCAATTCTGAAGAGTTCTAAGTTAAAAAAAAAAATTGGAGACAAAAAAGAAGACTGTAAGGGAGGGAGAACTGAATGTCTTTATACAGAAATGTTCTAAAGAAAAAAAACGTTTGATTCCCGCCAACCAATGAACTTGGGTCAATCTGGGTATATATATATATATATATTTTAGTTAGACAAGTTGTAAGGTTACAAAACAATCATGCATAAGATGCAGAATTCTCATACAATGTCACTCCACCAACACTTTGCATTGTTGTAGAACATTTCTCACAGATTATGAAAGAACATTATCAAAATATTACTACAAGCTAAGGTCCATAGCTTACATTTGGCATATTTTTCCCATACACCCTACCCATTACTAACATCATGTATTGGTACTGTACATTTGTTATAAATCATGAAAGAAGATTCCTATTTATACTGTTAACCACAGTCAATCTTCCACCACATGGTACACTGTGTTATACAAGTCCCATGCCTTGTACAATCCATCCAAAGTGTACACTCAGTGGCTCTCACTTTTATCAGAGTTGTACAGTCATCATCTCAGTAAATTTTTGAACATTTCCCTTAGTCCAAAAGAAAAAATCCCCTACCCTCCTATTACTGACCCTTAGCATTGATAGTGTACCTTCTTTGACACTGAGGCAAGAATATACAATATTGCTGTTAACTATAGTCACCAGTTATATTAATTTTATTTTCCCATGGATCACCATATTCTTACCACCTTGTAATAGTGACACACGTTTGTTCTATTTCATAGAAGAACAGTTCTGCATTTGTACTATTAACTACAATCCTCATCTAACACCGGGTTCACTATGTTATTCAGTCCCTAGATTATGCCCTAGCTTTCTTTCAATTGACATCCTTAGACTACCTCTTGCAGGCACAATCCCATTTATAAATGAGCTATGTTAGTTACTCACTAAAATTTGTTATCATTAATTCTATCCATTTCCATACTTTTATACTGTCAAGCTAATTAAAAATTCTACATATATTAAGCATCAGTACCCCTTCTCAGCCCTCATCCTATCTCCTGGTAACCTATACCCTAGGTTTTAACTCCCTAGGTTGTTCTTCGTATTTAGTTCTTAATATTGAGACCATACAATATTTGTCCTTTTGTGTCTGGCTTATTTCACTCAGCGTAATGTCCTTAAGGTTCATCCATGTTCTCATATATGCCTCAATTTCATTTCTTCTTACAGCAGCATAGTATTCCATCATTAAGTATATACAACATTTTATCTATTCATCAGTTGATGGACACTTGGGTTGTTTCCACCTTTTGGCAATTGGAAATAATGCTGATATGAACATCAGTGTGTAAATGTGTTTGCCTCCCTGTTTTCAGTTCTTCTGGATATATTTCTAATAGAGGGATTGCCAGATAACAGGGAAGATCTATATTTAGCTTTCTGAAGAACCACCAAACTATCTTCCACAGAAGTAGCACCATTCTACATTCCCACCAACAGTGAAGGAGTGTTCCTATTTCTCCACTTACTCTCCAGCACTTGTATTTTTTTTTTTTTTAATAATGGCCATTATATGAGATGTGAGATAATATCTCATAGTTTTGATCTGCATTTCCCGAATAGCTAGTGATGTTGAATTTTTTTTTTCATGTGCATTTTCACCATTTATATTTCCTCTTGGTAGAAAAGCCTGTTTAAGTCCTTACCCCATTTTTAAATTGGATAGCTTGCCCTTTTATTGTTGAGTTGTATGTCTCTTTATATAGCACAGAAATCAAACCCTTATTGGATATGTGGTTTCCAAATATTTTCTCCCAGTGAGTAGGCTGCCTTTTCACCTTCTTGACAAAGTCCTTTGAAGCACAAATGTGTTTAAGTTTGAGGAGTTCCCATTTATTTAATTTTTTCTTTCACTGCGCATGCTTTTGGTTAAGGTTTAAGAAACTGCCACTTACCACCAGGTCTCAAAGATATTTTCCTACATTTCCTTCCAGGAGTTTTATGGTTGTAGCTTTTATATTTGGGTCTTTGATTCATTTTGAGTTAATTTTTGTATAAGATGTGAGACAGGGGTCTCTTTCTTTTAGCTGTGGATATTCAGTTCTCTCAGCACCATTTGTTGAATAGACTGTACTGATGCAGCTGGGTGTGCTTGACAGCTTTGTCAAAAATCACTTGACCATAGATGTGAGGGTCTGTTTCTGAAATACCAATCCAGTTCCATTGGTCTATATGTCTATCTTTATACCAGTACAAAGCTGTGGAGTTTTGTTGTTGTTGTTGTTGTTTTTACCACTGTAGCTAGGTAATATGATTGAAAGCCCAGAAGTGAAAGTCCTACAACTTTATTTTTTGCTTTTAAGATATTTCTGGCCATTTGGGGCTCCTTTCCCTTCCAAATAAATTTGATAATTGACTTTTCCATTTCTTGAAAAAATGCTGTTGGAATTTTTTAAATCAGGATTGCATTGAATCTGTATATCAATTTGAGAATTGACATCTTAACGATATTTGTCTTCCAATCCATGAACACAGTTTTCTGCCATTTATTTAGGTCTTTGATTTATTTTCGCAATGCCTTGTAGTTTTCTGAATACAGGTCCTTTACGTCCTTGGTTAGGTTTATTCCTAAATATTTGATTCTTTTAGTCACTATTGTAAATGGAATTTTTTCCTGACTTCCTCCTCAGGTTGCTCATTAATAATGTATAGAAAAAAATACTGATTTTTGCATATTAATCTTGAATCCTGCCACTCTGCTGAATTTTTTAATTAGCTATATTAGCTTTTTTTGTAGACTTTTCAGGACTTTCTAGGTATAGGATATCATCTGTGAAAAGCAAAAGTTTTACTTCTTACTTTCCAATTTGGATGTCTTTTATTTCTTTTTCTTGCATGATTGCTCTAGCTAGAACTTCTGTCTCTATATCAAACAACAATGGTGACAGTGGGCATCCTTGTTTTGTTCCCAATCTCAACGGGAAAGCTTTCAGTCTTTCACCACTGAGTACAATGTTAGCTGTGGATTTTTCATATATGCCCTTTATTATGTTGAGAACGTTTCATTCAGTTCTTTTCTTTTGGAGTATTTTTATCAAGAAAGGATGCTGGATTTTGTCAGATGCCTTTTGTGCATTCATTGAAATGATCATGTGATTTTTCTTCATTTGATAAATGTGATGTATTACACGGATTGATTTTCTTGTGTTGAACCCCTCTTGCATGCCTGGTATAAAACCCACTTGATCATGATAATAATTCTTTTATTCCGTTGTTGAATTTGATTAGCAATAATATTTTTGAGAATTTTTGCATCAATATTCATTGGGGAAATGGATCTGTAATTTCTTTTTTTCGTAATGTCTTTATCTGGCTTTGGATTAGGATGATGTTGGCTTCATAGAAAGAGTTTCATAGTATTCCTTCCTGTTCAATTTTTTTGGAAGAGTTTTAGTAATATTAGTATTAAACCTTCTTTGAAAGCTTGGTAGAATGACCTGTGAAGCCATCTTATCCAGGGCTTTTCATTTTGGGGAGTTTTTTGATGACTTTTAAACTCTTTACTTGTGATTGGTTTGTTGAGGTGGTTTTCTTCTAGGGTCATTGTAAGTTGTTCATATGTTCCTAGAAATTTGTTCATTACATCTATGTTGTCTAGTTTGTTGGTATTCAGTAGTTCACAGTATCCTCTTTTTTCTGCGGGGTCAGTGGTAATATCTCTCCTCTCATTTCTGATTGTATTTATTTGCATCTTCTCTTTTTTCTTTGTCAGTCTAGCTAATGGTTTGTGGATTTTGTTGATCTTCTAAAAGAACCAACATTTGGTTTTGTTAATTCTCTTTGTTGTTGTTGTTCTCAGTTTCATTTATTTCTGCTCTGATATTTGTTACTTCATTTCTTTTGCTTGCTTTGGGAAGAGTTTGCTGCTCTTTATCTAGTTCCTTCAGCTGTGTAGTTAGGACTTTGGTGTTAGCCCTTTCTTCTTTTTTAATGTAAGCATTGAAGGCTATAAATTTCCCTCTCAGCACTGCCTTTGCTGCATCCCATAGGTTTTAATATGTTGTCTTCTTGTTTTCATGTGTCTCAAGATATTTACTGATGTCTCCTGCAATTTCTTCTCTGGCCCACTGATTATTTAAGAGTGTGTTGTCTAATCTCCATATATTTGTGCATTTTCTCTTTTTCTGCCTGTTGATTTCTAGCTTCATTTCCTTATTATGAGAAAAAATGCTTTATATAATTTTCATCTTTTAAAATTTAATGTGATTGATTTTGTGACCCAACATATGGTCTATCCTGGAGAAAGATCCATGAACACTTGAGAAGAATGTATATACTGCTATTTGGGGGTACAATATTCTTTATATTTCTATTAGGTTTAGTTCATTTATCATTACTCAAGCTCTGTTTCTTTATTGATCCTCTGCCCAGATGATCTACCCAATGATGGAGTGGTGTATTGAAATCCCCTATTATTGTAGAGAGATCTATTTTTTCCCTTCAGTTCCGCCAGTGTTTGCCTCATATAATTGGACCTTTTGATTAGGTGCAAATACATTTAAAATTGCTATTTCTTCCTGATGACATTCCCCTTTTATTAATATATAATGTCCTTCCTTGTCTCTAATAACAGCTTTGCTTTTAAAGTGTATTTCATCCAATCTTGAGGACCTTATGTTAAGAGAAGCAAGCTAGGCATTGAGAGACAAATATTACATGACCTCTCTGATATGAATTAAGCAAATTGAGCCAACTCAGAATGCTAGAGTCTAGAAGATAGGTTTACAGGAAATAGAAAGGGAGAAGAAGGTTGTGAGCCAATACCTATACAGGCAAAATCTATGATAAGGTGGAAGTGAGTAGTTGTGCAGTGAAGGGATATGATAGGGGTGTAGGGATACTATTGGGTTGTGTAGTGCAAGCTTGACAGGGGGGTAGGGTGGAGAGGATGGGTTGGACAGCCCATGGAACTGAGGGGAGGGTTGGGGGAGGGAGCAGGTGAACACTGGGGATATGTGTATGAAACCACAATGTTGAGAAAATTCTTTTGGCAATATGACAAGGAAGGGTTACTGGCTTAGGGTGTTAGATGGGGGAGCATTTGGGCCAGGGCACACCTGGGGCAGTCCTCTAGAGAATGTGCGAGTGATCATTTTGTCATAGTGTGTTATATCAGTGGGGGGAGACCCACATAATGAGTGGGAAGGAGTTGGACTCCCATATTGGGGAGGTCTGATTTGTTCTCAAACAGAGGGGAGGGTGTCTCTTGAGAGCATGGGCAGTTCCTAATAGGGGAGGATAGACCAGTGTGTCAAGCCCTCAACATTGTAGCAAGTATCTATGAATCTTGTCCTTCAAGGAGTGAAGCCTGGTGGTTGCTGTGGGCCCCGAGGGGAGGGAGAGGGAGGAAGAAAATAGATGAAAGAGAGGGTATTTAGGGGCAATGGAAGTGTTCTTCACGATCTTGCAATGATGGATACAGGCCGTGTTAAATTTCATCAAAAATTTATAAAAGTGTATGGTTTAAAATGTAAACCATAATGTAAACCATTGACCATGGTTGGCAGATATGTTTAAATATTTGTACATCAGTTGTAACAAAGGTACCATTCACATGTAAAAAGTTTATTAATATAGAAGGGGGGAAAGGGGGAGGATGTTGGGTATATGGGAATAGAGATTCACACAACAACTGAAAGATTATTGAATTCCCATCCTGGGGAGCTCTGCCACATTCTCTAATGGAGCAGCAACAATCCCCCAAGTACAGGGGCAATGACTAGTGAAGAAGGATGGTTCATTGATGGGCCCTTGATATTTATAACTATGCTTATGAGGCTTTTGCTCTTGAATTTGCAACTTAGCCTAGTGTTGTAGGGTGCGTAAGAGTTACCTCCTGAGAGCCTCCATGTTGTTCAAATGTGGCCTCTTTCTAAGCCAAACGCAGCATATAAATGCATTACCTTCCCCCCAGCGTGGGACATGACTCCCGGGGATGAGCCTCCCTGGCACTGAGGAATTACTACCAAGCACCGGCTGGTGATGCAACTGGAAAAAGACCTTGAATAAAAGGGGGAAAAGGTAAAGACAAATGAGAGGCTTCAAAGTAAGTCAGGAGGTCATCAGAGAGGTAACGCTTATGCACATCTCAGCAGGATCTTATAGACAGCCAAAGTAGATACTACCTCAAATAGTGGGGCTCCTGATGGCTCCAGAGACACCCAGGTCCTACAGTCATGGCAGATAGCTCTAGAGTTTGGTGCCTTCCCAGTGGGCCCTATTTTGGAGTTTGTGCTCCTGAGTGTGACAGAGCTGGACTCAGATGTGACTTCGCTACACATGCCTCTTCTGTCCCTTTTATTTGAACCTATATTTGGTGTTGGAGTTGGTAGGTGTACATCCAAGAGACTTGAATCTCTGGGCTGTCTATGTGCCAGCTGGGCCCTGAGCCTCAGCAGAGTTGCAACACCTACTCTCCAGTTCATTGGACTCACCCAGGACAACAAACAAGGAGGTGAGGATGGACAACCACCACACCAAGGAACCGAGAGAGTCTACAACTGCAAGCAAGAGAGTCCCATCCATCAGCCATGTGGGATCAAAGCACCCTCTTAATTAGAGGTGGAGTGGGTATGACCATCCCAGAATCCTCAGGATTGGGGAATAAAATATGGACTAGAGTGGGCTTAATGTTAAATTCTACTATAGACTTATTGTGATTCTAACAATGGAAGTAATTATATCACTGATGTGGAGACAGTGGCCACTGGAGGTGCTGAAGTCAGGGAGAGGGAAAAAGATGTGTAACGTGGGGGCATTTTCAGGACTTGGAATTGACCTGAATGATATTCCAATGACAGATACAGGCCATTATATATCCTGCTATAACCTACAGAATTAAGTAGGAGAGAGTATAAACTACAATGTAAATTATAATTCATGCTTAGTGGCAATGCTCCAAAATGCGTTCAGCAATTGCAATGAATGTACCACACTATTGAAAGAAGTTGTTAATGGGGGGTAAGAAGGAGGTCTGGGGAGTGGGGCATATGGGAATCCCTTATGGTTTTTTATGTAACATTTTATGTAATCTAAGTATCTTAAAAATAAATAAAAAATATATTAAAAAATAAAGTCTATTTCATACAATATAAATATAGCTACTGTAAGCATGGAATATCTTTTTCCATCTTTTCACTTTCAATCTATTTGTATCCTTGGGTCTAAGGTGAGTCTCTTGTAGACAGAATATTGATAGATCACATTTTCTTATCCATTTTGCCAGTCTATGTCTTTTGATTGGGGAGTTTAATCCATTAATATTCAATGTTTATTACTGTAAGGGCAGTTGTTAATTCATTTTGGCCTTTGGGTTTTATCTGTCATATCTTATTTTCACCACTATTTTTATACTTTTATTGATATTATCTTCATTTCTAGACTCTTTTTCAAGCCTCTCTCTCCTGTCTTTTCTTTTCAGGCTGTAGCACTCCCTTTAGTATGTCCTGTAAAGCTGGTCTCTTGGTTACAATCTCTCAGTTTCTGTTTATCTGTGAATATTCTAAACTCACCCTAGTTTTTGAAAGGCAATGTTGCCAGATATAAGATTCTTGGCTGGCAGTTTTTCTCTTGCAGTACCTTATACACATCATACCACTGCCTTCTTGCCTCCATGGTTTCTGGTGAGAAATCAGCAATACTCTTATAGGGCAGCTCTTATATGCATCATTTTTCTCTTGCTGCTCTCAGGATTCTCTCTTTATCTTTGGCATTTGACATTCTGATTAGTATGTATTTTGGAGTAGGTCTATTTGGATTTATTCAGATGGGGGTACATCGTGCTTCTTGGACATAGGTATCTACATCCTTCAATAAGGTTGGGAAATTTTCTACAATTATTTCCTCTCCTTCTTTCCCCCTTTCCCTTCTCATATTCTTCTGAGACACCCATGACACATTTGTTTGCCATGATTTAGTTCCCTGAGAACATGTCCAATTTTTTCCACTCTTCTCTTTATCTGGTCTTTTGTACTTTGCTTTTGGAGGCCTTGTCTTCAAGCCTCAAGCTGATCCTTTCTTCTGCTTCTTCAAATCTGCTGTTATATGCTTCCAGTATATTTTTTGTTTCATTTATTTTGCCTTTATTCCCATAAGATCTTCTATTTTTCTATGTATGCTTTCAATTTATTCTTTGTGCTCACCCAGTATCTTAATATCCTTAATCTCTATACCCATCTCATTGAGTTTATTAAGGAGATTTGTTTGAACATATGTGATTAGTTGTCTTAACGCCTTTATGTCATCTGGAGACTCAGTTTGTTTCTTTGCGCCATATCTTCCTGTTTCTTAGTATGGTTTGTAATTCTTTGTTGGTGTCTCAGCATCTTATTTACTTGTATTTATTCTGGACTCTGTTTCTCTCTTTAGGGTTTTCTATTTGATTGGCTTTGTGCTATAGCCCCTCTTTGATATTTGGTTCAACCTTATTTTGGGACTTTATAGTAGCTTGTGTTTAGCAATCTTAATTCTTTCAGCTCTTTTTCATCTGTTTCTTGTACTTTCTCCCTTGCTGTGGCAGAGTAGGAGCTGAGGATGTGGTTGGTATTGTAAGCTGTGGATGCTGAAGCTGCCCGCGTTGCCTCAGCAACCAATGAAGCTTCTCCCACATTTCTTCCCTGTCATGTGGGTTGAAAGTGACTGTATTTGCCCAGAGAACTGAGAAAACTCATCCCCCTCTCCTGACCTATTGGGAGCAGGGATGTAGCCACAGGTTTGCCCAACAATCTTGTCTATGAGGGTCAAAAGTAACTACAGTTTCTCAGAGAGGCTGCTGCACATCCCACCAGCTTCCTCCCTGCCAGGTGCAGGACTGAATCCCAGGCTAGGGCAGCAATCTGACATAGGTGGAAAGAATCCAGTTCCTACTGTCACTGTGACTTTCAATCAGTTCTTCTTAAAATGGAGGCCACTGGCCTGTTTCTGACTTGGACAGGTTCAAACTTTAGCTGTACTTAGGATTGGACTTTAGCCAGCTGAATTCTAATCAGTAGCTCAAGTCAGTGCCTAACTGTCTCTTCCTCCCTTTTTTGGAAAATGGAGCTTCCACCTCCAGCCAGGGAATAACTCCTGAGGAGAATTGCTGGGCTAGTGGGGGATGAGCACTGGTTTCTAAGGCATGGAGTGCTGTACTCATGAATCTTCACTGCAGATGGGCAGTCTTCTCCTTCCATTCTTCCAAAGAGGTTGCAGGATGCTCTTCTGGTCTCCTGGGTCCCTCAAACAGGTGATTTAGATAGCTCTGGCTGATTACTAACAGCACTATAAGATGAGCTGACTCTTGGAACTTCTTACTCTGCTGCCATCTTACCCCTCTTCCCCTAAATAACTCTAATAAGCTTTATTTTCAAGTTAATTCATGTTTTATTTTTTCTCCATATTAATTTGTAAATATAAATATAGCTTTAGCCATATATGTTTTCCAGAGTGATTTGAAAGAAATTTAAATTACTATGTTTAGAAGGATATGTATGTATTTCTAGGCAGCAACACAGTCACACAAGGTCCTGAACCTCAGTGTCTCATCCCAGGGGACATTCCAAAGTATGTTTAGGTCATGTCTATTCTATCAGCATGATGTAATGCAAAGCACATATAGACTTTCTGGTTGAGTTTGAATCCTGCTCATTACTCTTTAACCTTTGGGAAGTCAATGCAATGCTTTTTGCCCTTGGGGTTACCATGTATGTGACTGGCAAAAGTACCTCCCACCTCACAGGCAATGCTATATCCAGGGAGTAGATTGGAAGGGTTTTAGCTCTTCCATAATCTCCATCAGCTCCACCCCACAGCCATGCCTTTCTATCAAGGTACCATAATCAGAGTCTAAAGTAGGCATACTTAACCGGAAATGCAAATGTAGCTTCCATAAAAGTGTCCTACCCAACCTTACACCCCAACCACATTCCAGATAAGTTCTCTCCCCTCACTGCACAACCACACTATCACATGGAATCCCCTTCTATAGCAGAAATCCATGAGCTGCCCCAGCCTACAGTGTGTCTATGACAAAACATAAGCTATGCATGAAAAGTACATGTCACATGTTGCTTTTCTTCTTTATCAATTGGGCTTTCCCCTGAGCCGATTATTTAGCTGCATTAGGACTGATTTTCTTATAAAAAAAAAAAAGAAAAAGAAAGTAGTAATTGGATGGATTGTCTCTTTTTTAAAAATAAATCTAAAATATTAAAACTGCATTTAGAGTACCCAATATAAAAGAGAAAAATTATGTGACTCTAAAATATATATTTATATATTACAGTTGGAAGCATCTGTCATGTATAGCACTGTCTTAAAGCCTAAAATTATCATGATCTATATACATTTTATTTTTCACTTTATGCAATTCTCTTTAAAAGATTGGTCTACAGTCAGGCCCCCAACATCATACTTCTCAAGAAAAATACCAGTTTATTCTAAAATCAGAGTTTTAGAACGAGCCTCAAAATTCTTAGTGAAAAATGCTGACTTCTTTTAAAGGGCATACACGCAGCTTCTCAAAGTGAATATTGATGACAGATTTCCTTTGGATGTAATTTTGAATTATTGCTTTGCATGAATGGCATCATTATACCCCTTAAGGTGAAAACTAAATCCATCTGAATAAAGAGGAATGAAAATGTAGAAACAGTGCAGGTAAAAAACAAACTAACCAAGCACAGCGTTCTTGAATACTATCAATACATTTTCAGTGTCTAGGAACTTGAAGTTGAAATCATGGACTCCTCTAGCATCAGATCTGGAAATGACCTTGGACATCAATCTTTCAACCCCTTTAGTTGAAAGACGAAAATAGGGAATCCTAGGAAGGGTTAAGGTTCTTGCCTAGGCCATAGAACTCAAAAGAACAAAGCTAGGACTAGAATGAAGATTTCCCAAGACCTAGGCCAGGGCTTTTCCATGAAGAGAGACTGAATCTGAAGGGTCACAGATTTAATATAAGTGAATGTATTTGTTGCTTTCTATACTTTTTAGACATGCTCCTTTTTTTTTTTTTTGGTTTGATTTTTAAAATTTTTTTCATTGAATATTGTTATTACTTTTGTACTTAGGAGAAAAATGCCAACCAATGAGTAAAAATGTAAAATTAAAATAATGCATATGGTTGAGTAATTTTAAAAATCTAACTTTTCTATCTTCCTCAGTTATGGTGCCAAATTAATTTTTTCCCCAGCATATCAAATAGTAAAAACTTGCAAAATATTCTTAGTCATGAAATTGGCATAAAGTAAAATAATAAAAAATAGGATAAATAAACTAGAATACTAAACTTTTTGCGTGTTATGTTCTGCTAGGGTAGACAGATTTTGCAAAGAAAAATAAGGATGCCCAGTTAAATTTGAATTTCAGTGGCACCAGTAAATTTTTAGTGTAACTATATCCCATGCAATATTTGGGATATACTTCTAAAATAATTTTTGTTTAATTCTCAGTATTTAAAATAACTTTTTTTTAAAGATTTATTTATTTATCCCCCTCCTCATTGTTTGTGCTCACTGTCTGCTCTCTGTGTCCATCTGCTGTGTGCTCTCTGTGTCTGCTTGTCTTCTTTTAGGAGGCACCAGGAACCGAATCCGGGACATCCCATGTGGGAGCAAGGCACCCAATCTCTTGAGCCACATCCGCTCCCTGCCTGTTACATCTCCTCGTGTGTCTCTCGTTGCGTCGGCTGGCCATGCCAGCCCACCATGCCAGCTCGCTGTCCTACTCTTCTTCTTTAGGAGGCACCAGGAACCAAATCCAGGACCTCCCAGGTGGGAGTCAGACATCCAAATGCTTGAGCCACATCTGCTCCCTAAAATAAGTTTTAATTCCTCATTTATGAACTCTTTTGACAATTTGCATAAGACAAAACAGTTACCTTTTTAACTTAGATAAGCCACCTAGAATAACCAAAATCTAGAAAGATTGTGGTTTAGTAAAAGAGTAGCTAAGGATAAAGAATAAAGGAATTGATAGATAGTGCCAAATAAAATTTTCTTCAATAAATATACATCCTGACAGCCACTTAGCTACTATTGTTAGTGTATATTTTACGGAAACTTCCGTTCAACAGATTATATGACCAAGAAAATGAGAGATCCATGTATTTGTATATGGAAAGTAAAAATGTTCATAATATTTTAATACAAAGGCAACTCATAAAAACACATGTATTATTTATGTTCCTAAACTATCATGCTACACTGCTCACTTAATTTAGCTAATAGATTTCCATCCACTTCACCAAATGGATCTCAACTTTCTTCCTAGGATGGGCTTCCATTTCTCCATCCAAAGCCTTAGCCCCACTTTCACATATGCCAAAGGAAGTAGGGGAAGAACAGCTCATTCCAAGCTCATGTGGGCAAGGACCAGCTAAAACATGGTAACTAACAGGTAAAGAAGGAAACTTTGGGCCCAGTTAATTGAGATTTATTACCAGTCATTTCAACTTATTTTTCCTCTTCAAATATAAGCTAAATTAACTGCCCCCCCCTTTCATTTCTGAGCTGATAAATTTCCTCCCTTGAATTTCTTCCACCTGCCAACCTAAGCTGTTGTCTTTGACCTTCATTGTCTCTCTGAATATACGCTCTTGCCCTTATTTCTCTGCTAACTCTTCTACACTCTTTCATCCACTTTCCATTGTATTTTCCCTTTTCTACTCCCAGCTTCTAAACATAGCTATCATTTGCTAAATGTCAAAATCACTGGTCAAAGGGGGAAGAATCAGTCAAGTTAATAGTTTTGATTCCATAATGTCAAACACCTGATTTGTTTGACTAATTCTTTATAGATAGATTATAGATATAAGTATTAAAATTTAAAGATATATTTTAAGAGATAATGATTTTTTTTCAACTCACTTAAAATTCCAGACATGGTTTCTCTCTCCCTTTTTTTCTCTCTCTTATATTTACAGTTATTTGAGTTCTTTGTTTTGTAACACAAACAACAATATTCCATTCAGGTAATCCTACTCTTTTTGACAGTGCTTTACATTTATTAGTAAAAACAAATGGTTTGATAACATATAAAATGATCCACAAGTATATGCATATATTCAGAGCAAAAAATTAAAAAGAAATAGAGAGGAACAAAACAACGAAAATTAAAAATCACTTGTAATCCTACCTTCCAGAAATAACTGCTATTAAGACTATGGAGAATATCCTTCTTTACATACAGACATACTTGCACAAGCATATACATTACATATAACATACTTAAAAGGAAAATTCTACACAGAACTGCCTCTCTATTCCCTTGAAGCTGGAAAACAGCTATGTCCACTTCGAGCTCTTCTCCAATTTGGTTGAGAACAATACTCTGGGAATGGCAGATGGAGGGAGCCAGAATCCCTGAATATCACTTGGAGCAGAGCCACCCTACTGAATATGACCTTTCAATTTGAGCACATTACATTGAAGAGAAATAAACTTCCGTCTTCTTTAAGCTATTCTATTTTGGGATTTCCTTGTTAGAGCAGCCACCTTATTTAATATATTACCTTAATGAATAAACCTAGTGGTAAGTCTTCTAAGAATTCAAAGAAGAAAGAATACATTTTGGCCCGAGTCATATTGAAGGCTTCAGAGATAAGCAAGAACTTAAACACAGAAAATGAAATCGAGTTCAAGATGGCAGCTGAACACAGGGGGATGCCTCCCCTCCTTCAGGAAATCACATTAAAAAGCCAGTAAAGGAACACAAAAGGGAATAAGGCCCATGACTGCAAATGAGAAAATGAGAGAGTTCATCTCCTGGAGGACAAAGACCAAATACAAGTGTGTGGTCAGGAGATGAGGCAGAGAAACCTAGAGTCCAGAAGATGTGTCAGAGGGAACCACAGGAGAACCCTGGAGGATAACATGCTCTACATCAGTGTTTCCCAACCTCAGTGCTATTGACACTGATGGCCAGATGATTCTTTTTTGTGAGAAGCTGTCCTGTGCATTGTGGGAGATCAATACCACTCCCCTCACCCCACCCTTGACAATCAAAAATGTGCCCAGTCATTGCCAAATGTTAGTGGAGGACAAAATTTCTCCCAGTTGAAAAACACTGTGCTACATTATTAATTCCACAAATATTTACTGAGCACTTACTGTATGCCAGGCACTGTTCTAGGTACTAGAGATATTGAAGTGAACAAAACCATGAAAAATCCTTATCCTCCTAACTCTTCTTTTCTAGTGGGATTAGATGGGCAATAAATAAATGAAGTGGGTAAGGATATAGTTTTTCAAGTGTTGATAAATGTACGTATGGAGAAAATCACAAAAAAAGACAGAAGGTACGGGGCAGGGAGGGGGGGTGGAAGCAGGTAGGAAAAGGGAGATGGAAAGCACAGTCTCCAGAGCAGCTGTTCCAGTGGACTCTCAAAGCTCTTTCCTGGACTCTCATGTGAAGAGCCACCAGTGCCTGGCTTTTGCCTTTTGTCAATACACTAAGCTAAAGAGATATTTCCTAAACAATTTGAATGGACTTCTGAGAAGAATTGCAGATGCAGGTGATAGACCTTAGACCATTTAGAAGTCCTATGCTGATGAAACTCAGATCAGGATGGACCATATGGGGACACTGAAGGTTAATAGGCAGAGGAGTGAAGATGATGCTCAGAAATCATATTGGGAGAAAATGGCTGCAATAATTCAGGAGTCTGGGAAAAGGTCTGACTCAGGGTGGTGATAGTGGCAATGGATTTAACTGAATCCACTGGCTATTAAATAGTGACTTCTTTCCTTTTCCTTTTAACTCATTTTTCTCCAAACACTCAACAACGATGCTTTACCAGGCTGTGTGAAGTGAAATTTCCTTTCGGACAGTTTCTTGTTACATACAATTGCATTATACTGCTGAGTAGAATAGATAGTTGAATACCAATAAGCTTTAGGAATACGATTGTAAAAAAAATAAGCGAGGAGCCTTTTTCTTAAATAAAGCTTTTAGTAAAAAATTCACACTTAAGACACATGAAAACCAAAACACTTAGAAATATTTTCTGCTCTCGACTGGGTTCATCTCATTTTCTCTGGTGAACACATGCACTTGCTGGTCCAGGCCTTAACAGTTTAGCCACAAGCTAAGACAAGGGTTGAAATGCTGAGATAGTGAGTTTTATTTCCTCTCACTCAAAGGTTTTATTTTATATAATATTTTGGATTTCTTCCACTACACTGCTACTAAAATAAGAGGGTCCTATCTTCCAGGTTTCTCATATGTGGTAT
Source organism: Tolypeutes matacus (assembly GCA_026826555.1). Taxonomy (NCBI): domain Eukaryota; kingdom Metazoa; phylum Chordata; class Mammalia; order Cingulata; family Chlamyphoridae; genus Tolypeutes; species Tolypeutes matacus. The sequence goes on from JAKSZT010054001.1 coordinate 1,306,461, forward strand.
GATATTTAATAGCAAAATTATGGAACAGAAGATGACTTGACTGTGCCTATGGCATGTTGATTATTTGGGGGTTTCCCATGTTTCCTTAACTAAATTGTGATTCTCTTCTATTTGCTATCTGGGAAGGTCACATCCTTTGGTAGCATTTTGGGTGGGATGTGTATAGTGATAAGGAAGGAGGAGGACACTGTTTTAAAAGCCAGATCAACCAAATCAGCCTTGTCAAACAACAACACAAAAGTTGTCAACTACCACAGGCAGATGTTCCACACTTGCACAATATACTTTACTAATTTCTGGCTATGTTATTTTTCCTAACTAAAGCAAATTGGTAAATCCAACTTCTGCATCTTCATATACAATTGGTTAAAATCAGTCACCCCACATTTTCTCAGTGAAAACCAGCCAAATCAGAATTACTACTGTTTTATAAACATATGTACTGCTTTTTGCTTCTTTGCTCATACATCCTCCATCCTTCCTCCTCTCCCCACCCCAACTTTAAGTGCCTCCCTTATACTCCCACCTATTCTCACCTCTCATTGCACCAACTTTTCTCACCTTCTCCATAAAGCCTTTCCTGATCATTTTATCCCCAAATATTATGTTCCTTCTCCAAATCTCTTGAGGACTTAGGTTATACCTGTACTATTCTTTTGGGTACAAAATTGGACACCATTTTGTTATTTCCATCTAATTGTTTCACAAGATTTTTTTTTTTTTGTCCAACTAGATTTTATTTTTGTCTAGCTTATGGTCAAAGACCGTGGAATACAAATTTTTGGTCTACTCCAGAGCAACTGATATGCTTTCCAAAGAAATTTTCACTAGGTTTCCCTGAGGGACAGCTTAAGTGGAGACCAAGAGGCAAAACTATAATCCTTGCCCTGGTGGAACGTCTAATAAATAATGTTACATCATTTTTTTTTTTTTTTTGAGAAAATAAAAACATCTATTTTCCTTTTTTTGGATATTTAAAGGAAAATGGTTCTTCATCAGCCCTTTGATTTCTAATCATTACTCACTTGCCCTTCAAATGTTTGGCGTTTTCATTTGGGTGTGAAGCTCATCCATTGCAAGCAGATCTCAAGTAGAGAGATCCTTGAATACACATGACCCCCTATAATCATTAGCTGTCTGGGTCCTGCATGAGCAAAGGAAAGTTAGGTTTATATAAAGAGGAAGTTAAATGGCCATGATATAAATAAAGGCAGTAAAGCATAATTACCTAGTCAAATTGCCTTTTAATATGACTTCAGCATCATTCTCTCCTTAGAGTGTTTTTGCACAAAATTTCAGCAGTTAGTTGGTGTTGACAGTGACAAGAACACTTTAGCACTGGATGCATCATAAGAAAATACAAGTTGAGTTGACCTTATTCATACTGACAGTTTTGCATTTGATCTGCTTTGGGTAATCGTTGCTAAAGGAAGAGGGACCGTGGGGTTCTGAATCACACTAGGACACTCCATACGCCTGCAGATGATAGAAATTACTTTTTTGGGCTATGCCATTTTACTTTTTGTGAATGGCATCTGCCCCCACTCCACTGTGGTAAAGGAAAATTTTTCTACCCAGAACCTAAGTTCATGTTAGAGTTGTTGACTGACCACTCTGTGCTAGGCACTCTGCAGGGTGCCAGAGATAAAGTGAGATAAAGCAAAACCAGGCCTGACTTTGTGGCTCTTAGTGGGAATCTAGTGCAGAGGAGGTATTTACCTACCAATGGAAAACAAATCAGAACTGATAAACAGCCTGAAGGAGAAATGCCTGAGGTAACAACCCTTCCCTTCCCCCTCAGTGACCAAACACTTCCTCTTCATGAGCTGACAATGAGGCACCTGGGAATGGCCTGACACTGAGATATTTTTGGACTAATGGAGAGACCCAAACAAATAAAGCAGGCTTGATGCACTGAGGCAATCACAGTAGCTAATAGCCAATATCAGGAAGTCACCTGAGGCCAACCCTTACAAGCAAGGATACTGGTGCAAATCCAGCCGTCTGGGGCCAGTAGAGGAACAACTGATCAGAGATGTACATGTACATGGTCTGCTCCTAGGAAGAAATACACCCAGGAATATATCTGAGACCAGACACACTGTTTATAGGACATGGCGGGGGTCAGAATTCCAGGAGATGATCCAAAGTTGGGGCATAGTTCAAGGTACTTGGTGAATATAGTCAAGGGAAAAGGCATAACTTGAACAGTCTGTAAGAGACAAGTCTCCTCTGCTCTTTGAAGTACTCCTATGTCAAGGAATCCTTGGGCTAGTGGAACTGAAGGAACTGAACCCCAGAGATGGACAGGACATCAGCTGAAGAATGGCTCTGGATCCTAGATCCACAGGTTTCTGAGACAAGGGACTACTTTATACATTCTCCCCAGGACCAGACCACGCTGACTTAGAGCACAGTTAACCCCTAGTCAGAGGTAAAGGAAAATATATTCATAGGAATTAGGGAGCAAGAAAGAAAATAATACCTACTTCATCTGGATGCTTTCTGCACATTATGTCAGTGGTTCCCAGCCTTTGGGAGCACTGGAATCACCTGGGATGCATGATAAACATACTAATTTCAGGCTCCACCCTTACCCACTGAGTCAGGGTCTTGAGGGTGAAGGCTGTTTATGTTTAACAAGCTCTCCAAGGGATTCTCATCTGGTGGAGATGTTTGGGGACCACTACATTATATCCTTAAATACTCATTAAAAAACAATGAGTATATTATAACCAATTTACAGATAGAGAAACTCAGGTTGAGAGAAGTAAAGTGATATTTTCATAGGAATCTCTGGGTACCCCAACTGGAAGATGGAATTTCTCTGCTTTGGGAATAGCAGTCACTCAAATCAACCTGTTCTTCCTTTTCCATGTCCAGAGAAGCATTACAGTTTCCTATAGAGTATAAAAGGAATAGGAGAGTTGGTTTCTTTTCTGAATACAGAGAGAGCTCACTTGGTGGCCAGAGAGAGAAAATAATTAGAATTGGGGAGGGAACCATGATCAGTTGCTCCTAGCACTGTTGAGTAACAACCCAAGACCCAAAACACAGTAATTTCCCTGTGATACTTTTGGTATCAAATCAGTGGTTCCCAAATTTTTCTGCATATCTGAACATCTGTGGATCTTTAAAAAATACTGATGCTTGGCTCCCCCCACCCCATTTTGATTTAATTGATATATAACAGCCTAAGCATCGGGAGATTTTGGAGTTCCCCCACATGATTCTCATGTGCAACCAAGTCTGTGTTAAGTGAAAACTATTGAGAGGATAGTGCTGCAGGCCTGCTTCCAGTAGCCTTTTTAGGAAATTAGCACTACTTCTTAGAGGTTGTTGATCATCATGTGGTCATCAACAATGCTTATACATGACTCTCCTCTGGTGCCACGGGCTGGGCTACTAAGAGTCAGTCCCAAGAGTGCTTGCAGCAGCACTCCCCAACCTCCCTTCCCTGGGTTCCTCCTACCTCCTCCTTCCTGGCCTCTTGGACTCACTGGAACCTGTTCCTAAGGTCTGTTCCTATCTGAGGTCTCTGTTCCAATCCATGTCCCCTTCCCTCTGTACAAGATATTCCAAAATCCAATCCATGCTAACAGAGTTCAACACCCTGGAACACTGGAGGTCAAAAAGGTCCCCAAGGATCCCACTGTAAAGCTTCTGTGGCTTCCTGAGAGAGACTGGGAAGTATACAATGGGGTCCATGGTCAGAGACTGACACCCTCCCCCATTGTGCCCCACTAATAGCTATTTCTAATCTAGCTCCTGGAATGTCAGTGCAAAGAATGCCACAGAAGGCATTACACATTCAAAGCGCAGAGTTATCCATGGGGGAGACCAAAAAAGTTGTGAACTATCAAGAGGCCTAGCCATCCAATTATAAATGGAAGATATGCAAATCTTGAAGAAATGGTCTCCTTCTTCTGAGGATGATCAATAGCCAGAGTCTAAGACTATAGAGCTAGACTGTTCAATATCCATGTGTGGTTATTGAGAACTTAAAATGTGGTTAGTGCGAACAATTGAACTTTTAATTTAATTGTTTAATTTTAATTAATTTAAATAGCCACATGTAGCTAGTGCGTACTGGACTGTGTAGAGGGATAACCTATTTTCAGTAGAAACATACAGATTTATAAGTGAACACTAGATAATTAGTATGTCCTTCTATTACATGATAACTCAGCTCTGTGGTTTCCCATAAGATATAGCCCTTCTTCCTCCACAAAGGAAGAACAGGAAACAAAAGCCTCTCATAGGTGACCCATCATTTAGGTAGACCAAAGATTATCTAGAAATGGTGACCCATAAGGCATATCCAGCCCCTAGATATGTTTGGATTGGCTTGTACTATATTTTTAAAAGTTTTTAAATTAGTTGTCAATATCTGTAAAATGGATTTTTTTATCTTAATGTCTGACTTCTCCAGAACAATCAGACAATGAGGCAAATTTGGCTAATCCTTCATGACAATTAGATGCCTGAATTTGAAGGACATGACTATCCAACCAGCTTCACTGAGTCACATGGATTTTGGAAGGACTGGAGTTGAAGGCAAAATCTTCTGCCTGGGATATACTCCAACCATCTTGGAGTATATCCCTGGAAGAAGCACCAAATGTGAGAATCTGGCAAACTTAGTGGCTTTGCCTCTGCCACTGTCAAACTTTAAAAATCAACAAAGAGAGTAAGGGCCTCGACAACTTTCTTGGCAAGGTAGAATCTCATCACTGTTCATCAAAAGTAAACATGTATATGCATGCATGTTTCAACATTATTGTATCAAGATGGGTGTGGGCTAAGAACACAGCTGTTGATTTCTGTGGCCACGAAAATGATGTTTTACTAGTTTAAGAATGTTACTTAGTTGTACTTTTGTTTGTACATCTGCTAAATGAAGATAAAGATAACATCTAGCACACAGGATCATAGTGAGGATTAAATGAATTCACTCATGCAAAGCCTTAGAAAAGGACCTGACATATCTCAAGCATTCAGTACACGCTAGCTACTATTTTTCTAGCCTTTGATGGGCCATCAGTTATGAAAACCCACCTCTCCATGGAGAAAGAATGAAGGTAAGTCTGGCTGGTGCACAGAAAACCCGTGGGAAAACTTGGCTCACATAAAGGAAGATATCAGCAAATTGGCCCCAAATCAGCCCCTTGCCTGACCCAGACACATCCCTTTTCAACAGCATTCTGGAGGCGCTGAACTTCACTGCAAGTTCAGAGTACAGTATAAAATTTCTAAAACTGAGATACTCTGAAAGTTTAGTTTTTCTTTGCAGACTTATATTTTGAAAGGTACATTGTATTTGAACTCAACCCAAATTATGTGCCATCTTTCATGTGATGAAATACTTAGCAATGTCCTTCCCACAGCAAGAATCTTTCTCTGCTCTGAGTAAATTTAGCTTTTAATTCATTTGGAGTCAGCCACTTCTTTCAGAATCTCCAAAAGGTCCTTCGCTGCCAAGCCAGAGATCACCATAGCTGGAATGTTTTTAAAATTACACCTCTCATCCAAATGAACTGGTATCTGGTTAGTAAGAATGCCAGTCTGGACAATAGCCTGCTGACCCATCTTCCCCAAGTTAAACTGTAATTATCTAAATTTTCTCCCTTCATCCAGGAGGGAGTTGCCACCAGTTATCAGAAGGCAGACTATACTCTCCAAGTCTAGAACAATCGTTAGTTTTATGTTTGTTTGTTTGTTTTCCCAATCTATTTTCTGGTACAAAGAGAGTACCTACTCAAGGTAGCAGATTGAACTAGGCAGGAGAATACCAATCCTACTTTCACAAAGTTTATAATTTCTACTTGGAAATACTTTCAGTTCTACTTTAAAGTACTATTTTCAACATGTTTGTATACATTATCTCATTTAAATTCTTCCAACTATAATATCTATTACATACACAGACATGTATCATTGCTAATGACAATACAAATGTAATTAATAACAAAAATTGTGATAATCAGCTAGCATTTTAAAGCATTTCACAAGCACATTTACCGACTTTTCTCATATACTTCTCAAAAGATATCTATGAGGCAGATAAGATAAAGAGATAGAAACATCTTTTGAACATCAATATAATCTAGGCTTTCCAGATGCTACCTTTTTATCAGTGCCAGTACTAGACTGGCATAAAATTCAAGGAGTTGCTCACGCTCAAGGTTATGCAAATGCAGGGCTGGCACTGGGGCTACCTCCTTAAATTGTGCATCCTAGACACTTTGCTTGCCTCATGCTAGCTCTGGCCATCTTCACTAATATCCCCAACAACCTTGCGAGTTAAACATTCTTTTCCCCCTTTCAAGGCTGGAAAAGCTAAGACTCATAGATCACAAGCAACTTGCCAAAGGCCACCCTTTAGTAAACCTTCTGACACCATTCTGGTGTTTTCTACCACTGAAGGGTTTATGGACCAATGCCATTGCCAAATAAAATCATACTTATGGATTGCATAGGTATTGACTTGGGCTCCTTCAACCTTCACTAAAAATTCAGTGTAGACAGCACTCCAAGGAAAGTCTCCATTTAATCATCATTATCACTGTTTATGAGAATGCTGTTTATTTTGAGCTTTGATAGTTTCTCTAAAATATTGCAATTAGAATATCTTAATTGAATACTGATGGGTTATCATCATCAATAATTTTGGACTTTTTTTTTTTAAGATATAAGGAGGTAGATGGATTACCCAAGAGGTGGCAGAAAGTGGACCTGTGTTTTACTGTCATTTTCAATTTTATACAGTTGCAAAAAGCACCCTGACCCTTAGTTCCAAAGGCAGTTAAGGAGAGCCACCAGAAACTCTTATGGTCATTACTTTCACATTCTCCAAAATAAAGTCCTCACGTTAATACTTATCCAGCCCCAAAGCCACTAAAACACAAAAGCTTCAAGCTTAAAACAACTTTGTTTTAAAAGGCTGTATATTTCACTTTTTCCTAAAGCAGCTTTAAATCTACCCACAGTTGTCTCGTATAGAATTTACGGGAATACAATATGCCAATTAACTACTGTCAACCAGTTCCTAATTCACATCCCCGGAATGTCTCTATTATTAATGTAAATCCCTGCCATGCTCACTGAGAAACGAGAAGGCAAACTGAAAAGACAACCAGCCCACTCTTAATCTTAGTTGTAATTGCTCTCAGAGATGCACAATTCCTTACCTCCAGCTTCAAGTGCATGGATCAAATTCAGCCCAGTTCTCTGCTGGGGGAAGCCTCTTACACAATTAAGGCAATTCACCCAGGAGAAAATGCATAGGCCTAATGTCCAAGAACAAGCCAAGGGAACATGTATTTATATATTTGTTCCAACTGTCCCTCCCCTGGAGTTTAAATACCCACTTGCCATTAAATAAGTCTCATGAAGAAGAGGATAAGAGGCTAGAGTTGAGGACTGTGGCTCCAGCATGATGAACTCTAGTGAAATCTATATTATCAGCCCATGGCATCAAGCAGTACTGAGAACATGGGTTCCTGGATGCCTTTGGGATTCTGTGGGGAAACTGAAAAAAAAAAACAAACAAACAAACAAACAAAAAAACTCTATCAGAGTCTAAATAAGCTCTGATTTGTTTCTCCAAACATATGCCTCTAGTATTTCTACTAAATACTGTAGCAGGTACCTCCCTGATTCCCAATAGTGCCCCAGAAAGACTTGAAATGCTCCCAGACCCATGGAACCTCTGGTTCTTCTGTTGACTCTGTTGTCATCTTTGTCTCCAGGATGGCAGCTTTAGGTCTTTGTTGTTAGATGGAAATCTTGAAGCTCCAGGGTCACTGTAAATCTCAAGAATAGGGAAGACATCTGTGTTAACCTGCCTTGGTATCCAGTGCCATGCTCAGCATTGTTATCATCATCAGTCTTGGTGCCAAAAAAGACAAAAGGAAGTTGAACACCCTGTGCCTGCAGTTATTGCTATATTAACTTTGGATCATCAGCACTTTGACACACTCCAAGAAGTGTCATTCCAATATGCCATGCCTACTCCCTGTGGGTATTTCCCCCTACTCTAAACATTCACAAAATTATAAGGTAGGTTCTTCTCCTGAGAGTCATATGGAACTTTACTTATTCCTGGCCCAATCTGGGTTTTATCTATAAACATTCTTAACACCACCAAATATAACTGACCTTATCTGACAAAATTGATCATTTCTATCCAACAAGCTGTCCGAAGAAAGATGTGCCTACTAATGCCCCTCATCATTGTACTATTCAAGCCTTTTCCAGTCCTCCTTTCATTGGAATGTTTCTCTGTGACTCATCTCTTTTCCTAACTGCGATAGAATAGCCTTCTCTGTATTGTACGCAGTTCCACGTCAAAAGCCTTTGAGCCTAGCTCTTGGAAATCAGCTAGAAGTTTTCCAAGTTATGGGATTCTTGTGGAGATCGACCTCATTTCTACTCTCTATCCCCACAATCTAAAAACTCTTCTCTTCAATCCAGTGCAAGCCAGAAAGGGGGCAAAGGAGAATAAGCTTCAAGAATTAGATGCCTAATACTTCAAGCCTTTTTTAACTGCTTCCAAACAGAGGTCACATGGGCCTTTGCTCCTTTGAGGAGTAAGACTCCATTTTGTTCTCTTTGGTGACTGGAGTTATGAGTTACTTTGGATACAATTCTTAATTTACTTAGTAGGCTTTCCTTAAATTGTCTTAACTGCATTTCTTAGCAAGCATAACTGATAAACTGCTTCCATGTGAAAGGCCTCTTCAAAATTTGTTTTATAGAAAGTCTCACATTCATTAAAACAAGACAGCAATTTTAAGCAAAATGCTCTCTTACCTACCTCAGTTTCCTCATTTAAACAGCAGAGAAAAAAGAACTCACACCGCATAATTTTTGCAAGGATTCACTCTCAGTAGTTAGCACAATGTCTGGGAGAGAGTAAATAATGTTAACTCCTTAGACGTAAAGCACTTAAAATGCCAAGCCCATGGTAGGTTCTTAATAAATGGTAGCTATTATACTATCCTAATTAGCCACCGACTGGAAAGGAACGGAAGTGAACCCTTGTCATATCATTTTATTAAAACACTTGGAAGCTTCTTTCTTCCTCCTTCTATCTACCTGTCAACTACCCTTCTTTCTCTCTTTTCCACATCCCTTTCTCCCCACTTCCATCTTTCCTCATCTCCCTTTTGTTTTCAAATCAAACATGTAAGACATTGAAAGAAAATAAAAAAGGAATGGAAGAACATAAAATTTACATTTAGAAAGAAACACTTATTGGAAATATAATTTGGCCTGGCTTAAAAGTAGGAAATTGCCAAAACCAAGCCAAAAGAAATTTACAGTATTTTCCCAGTGGTTGGTATTTAATTAGCACTCCACTATTGTCAAGAGCTCTGCTGTCAAGGGGATAAATCATTCACAAACTATTTTAGACTTACCACCACCAAATCGTCAATCTTCTCTCATCAGCTTTGTCATTACAGATATCAGCGATTTCTCACCTTTTCAGGAACACTGCAGGAATTTGACCTCAAGAAGTATTTGGCCACTATCATCTCAGCTATTAAATGTCAGATTCAGACATTTCAAACTGTGTGTCAAGACACTGAATTCTTTTTTTTTTCCCCTCCTCATAAAGCATGCTCTTTGGGCTCCAGAAATTGTATGATCAAGTTCTCTCAGGAGTCTAGTTTTATTGTGAGTGCCTTTAAAAAGAATGTCTTTGGCCAGCTATATTTTATCTTGATAGCCAATTATGCAAATAACACCTGTTCTTTCCTGGGTGAAACAGGAAGCAGCTTTAGGCAATAAGATATAGCTAAGCAAGTTGCTCCATTAGCATTTTCAGGTTTGTCTGTTAAAACCAATGAAATCTGCAAATTGTATCTTCCACTCTTATGAAAGAGTCCCTTTGAGCCTGCTATGTATCCTGCTCAGAACAGGGGAAGGCAGGCAGGCCAGCGGGCCTTGCCTACACCCGCATCGCTGGCAGGCTGTCTTCAATAAACACTCCTTCAGCCACAGCTGCCCTGTTCATCACCTGAGCTCTTTTGCTCTTGCCTTTAGTGCTCTTGGAAATACCCTCTCTCCACACTCCCTATCAGTCACTCATGTATCACCTTTTGGTCGATAAGCATTCGTTCTAGGCACTGTTCAAGGCTCTGGGTATATACAAGAGGAGAAGTCATTTGAGGTCCTTGCTGTAATAGAGATCCCACTCTAGTGGAGGAGACAGCCAACAAACCAATAAATATACACATGTCAATTGGTGATGAAGTTTAGGAAAAAAATCAAACAGGGTGAAGTGATGGAGGGTAAAGGAAGAGCAATTCTACCCTGTGTGGGGACTCAGAGGAAGGTTTTTGTGAAGAGGTGATTTTTGAGATGAGACCTGAAGAAGAAGAAGCCAGTAGAGCTGAGAGTTTTAAGAAAGAGGATTTTAGGGAGAAGGGGATTCAAATATAGTGACCTGAGGCCTGAACCTGCCAGTGGATTGGAAGACAAGGCCAGTGAGGTGGGAGTGCAGCAAGCAAGGGAGAGAACAGCATGTGGGGAGATGACAGAGGCTATTTGTAGTTTGCTTTGGTGCCATGGACCCCTTTGGCAGTTGGGTGGAGTCTCTGGAGCCTTCTCAGAAGATGGTTTTTAAACCGCATAAAATCAAATACAAAAGATGACAAAGGAAACAAGTTTGTTGAGATAATTATGAGGAAAACTGTGTGCTCTGGTAATACATGTATTTCTTCATTAAAAAATTAGACCTAGTAGTGGGTCAAATAACTTCCATAACTCAAAGTCCTAAGGGGCAAAATGAGTATTTGGGGATCTCTGCATCACCGCCATGTGATAGGAAGTATGTGATTTCTACTGAGGACAGTCACAAGATCTGCTGATACTACTGCAGTTTGTGGCTGCAGTCATGAAGGAAGTGCCAGATTTCAGTCAGAGGCTGGAGGGAATAATTGTGCACACCCCAATGTTCACGAACTCCCTGAGACCTCTGGAGAGTCTGTGGAGCAGAGGTCAGGAAGCCCTGTGGTAGGGGAGGCCTTTGTGTCTTACTCCTAAGAGAACACAGGTCCCACAAGTTTTCTTTGGACAAGAACCACATCAAGTACCTTTGTATAAAGAGTATGCAATGCCCGGGGCATACCAGCTATTCAATGAGTTTTGGCTAAATAAATAAATGAGGACATGAGCTGCTTTTGAGAGAATTAAACTTGGATCTAAGCTGCCAGCACTTTTTGAGGAACATATTTTCCTCTCTGAAAAGAGTTACCTGTAGAAATAAATGACATTTAAAAAATGATACTACCAGACTTTAGAACTGGAAATGGAAATATAGACATCATTGGGTAGATTTTTTTTTTCTAAAAAAGAAAAAGATGTAAAAGTGGATAGACTGAAAAAATGATAATGTGGCTACCCAAAAGGCCAAGTTTTCCTGGTGTTTAAAATCACAGGAGCCTTTGCCTGGAAGTAGAAGGCCAGGTAGGCAAAGGGGTTAAATGCTTTGCACGTCAGCTACAGAACAAGCTGTCAAGGGCTCAGCATGGGTAGTGAGCCTCTAACTGCTTTTCTCCAGTTTGACCCTAGAATCAACTCCCCACTTTAGACCACAGCCTAAAGCTGCCTAACCCCAGCACCCCAGCACCCCGCCACCCATCCATCCATAGAAGAAGGAAGGAATAGAGTAGAATTTCCCCCAGCAGTGAGCCACATGTGGGGTTTGGCTGGAGTCCTGCACACTAGGACAAGTTTCCAGCCCCTGTGTTCATTTGGGGATGGAAAGAAGATCAAGACATGAATCTTAATTTGGAGTGCTATTGAAATACAGATTAAAACCTATTTAGCATGCTCAAAAACTGACACGGAGAAGAAGGTCTGTATGAGACAGATGTGCAAGCATCATGCATGCTCAGTTTCATAATCATAAGAAATAAATGCATTCATTAATGCATTATATCACAGTCTTCTATGTGCTAGGCTTGTTGGAGTAAAAGAAAAATAAAATCTTACAGGTGAAATTGCATAGTACCTATTCTCAAGTCAGTCCAGAACCACAGGAAAAGGCACTGATAGTTGCAAGAAATCTTAGTCTGTATGGAGGAATGAAGAAAATATTTCATCAGAGATGATATCTGAGCAGAGATGACAGGACTAAGGAGAAAAATCTGCCACCTCTGGATCCATGCACTCTAAACAAAAACAAGACATAACACTCAGAAGGTAGAGCCAGTACAGAGGCCTCCTTACTCACAGGGAAACTCAGAAATTCCATCAACTTATCATTTGAGCAAATTCAACTAACTAATGGCAATATCCATAGCTCAGAAATACTGGTATCCCAACCTTCTGTTTAGCTCTTGCCCTAATCACATGAAGGTTTAAGAGCCGAGTAGAGCTGCAAGCAGTTAATAAAAGGGCCCATTTGAAATTTATTTCATCCAACTTGTAATGAATATGGGCTCGGCACTATGCGGGGGCAGGGAAATTAAAGTTGAGTAAACCATGTACCCACCTTCCTCAGTTCACAAAAAAATTAAAATATAACTTTAATATAAGTGGTTTGAGCACTAACATGGAGGTTACCATGGGATCATGGCAGAAGAAATCTGAATTAGACTGAATTTTGAGCATTGAAAAGATCTGATATAGTACTCTAATCATTAAGAAAAAAAAATAATGCTTTTGATGATCACAGATATGGACTGAAGTTCTGAGTTAAACCTCCAGCTCTGCCATTTATTTGTTGTACGATCTTTGAAAAATGTATGTAATAATTGTCTCAGTTTTCTCATCTGTAAAATGGGAAGAATTATAACACCTATTGCATAGGATTGTTGTCATAATTCAGTGAGTTAATCCAAGTGAGGTTCTTACATAACCCAACACCTGTGAGATTTTGAAACTTATATTTGTTTTTAGTTAGTGAAGACCAAGTTCAAATTGATTTGCTTTTGAAATCCAGTTATCCTTGGCTATTTTTGGTAAGCCAAAAGGGTTACATTCATCTGTAATGAAGCAGGATACCACATTATTTTAGCTCCTCAAAGCTATGTCTCTTGAATTCAATATGGAGATTACTAAGTACATGTAAGTAGGGGTTGGATAAGTGTCTCTCTCTCTCTTTCTCACACACACACACACACACACACAAAAAAAAAAAACCTGTGCTATGCACATTGAAGATATTTTGTTTCACTTTGTTCAATGCTGTAAGCAGCTGAGTGAATCAACAGCTCTTAAGAGTTTCACAGATAAGGTGTGAGGAGGGATTTAAATCCCATTCCTGCTGTAATCACCTCATGGAATTTCTTTAATTATACTTTTAGTAAATCTAATAACACATTCCAGGGTGTACATTTATCTCCACCCTCTATGGAAAAACTGTCAGTCAACTGTACTTAGAAAATGGGGAATGGATTTTCTCTTTCCTTTGCCTCCTGAACAGAACGTGACTATTTGGGGGGTTCATTCACTCCTGGCAAATGGCCATTTCCTGTCTCTAGACAAAAAGCCTTAAAAGAACTTATGGAAAAAACACTCAAAATTCTCTGTAGATATCCAATAACTTATAAAGAAAAGAACGTTTTGATGAGTTAGTGCAAATGAATCAGTAACATATGGATCCTATTTCCCTTGAGTTTAAATCTGTAGAGAAAAACATCTTAGAAAAATGAACTTTGTGTCACTGAACCCAGGAGAAAAACATGAGATGATTACTTGACTTAATACATTCCTTAGCTGCCCTGTGCTTAGCTAAAGCACACCTAGGTCATTTGTAGCTCAATTTGAACTGTCAAACACACACCCCAGCATGCTATAATTGTTTTCAGAGTAAAATTCTGAACAGCAGAATACATTATGGTGGTTAGGATTTTCAGCAATGAGTTTTAGTAGAACTGCTCGTTTTCCAATTCCTCAAAGAAAGTTAGTTGTGTCAGCGGCAGGTAATTCTGGAAACAATGTTGGTGAAATGCAGCTGCATATCCACAGGTGGATGATGTAAACAGGTTCCTGTGAAGAGCAATGGGGTACCTACCAGAAAATAATCTCTGGCAGCCATGCTAAATGGTTTAAATGGTGCCCTCATGCTCAAGGAGAATTAATTTGCTTCACCTGACCAAGCTTTTTATTCTCAAAAGATTTTAAGGAACCAATGTAATTATACAAGGTCCAAGAGGTAGACCTGTTGGCTTGTTTATTTTTAAATCCAGCTACAATAATTACTCAAACAATAACTCAGTAGTAATTGTCGATGGCTTTTAGTAACTTATTCAATACATCTCATGCATGGAGGCATCTGAGCATATATGCAGAGACAGTGATTACTGTAGACAGTGAACTGGAAATATAATAGAATGCTTTCTAGCACACAGCAAAAGGCCTGTACTATGAGAAGGGTGCCACAGAAAACTGCCTAGCCATTCCCATAGATACTTAACATGAGTAGAGATTACGTGTTACACGTTACATGTAGACATCAAACTGGTATATGTGTCAATCCAGTTCAAAGGGGAATATGGCAGGAAGGTGGTGGTGACGACCCGGGTACAATCTACACAATACACCCACCCTAGGATCCTAACCTCTCCTTGGAAGGCCACCTGCAAGCTGGTTGAAAGGGAGGATTCACTCACAATTCTCACTTAGCATAGCCTGTCCTGCATTGAAGAGAATAAATATGAGCTTGTAGCATAGTATTTGCTAGAGGGAACATATCTCTGAGAATAAATGGTCTAATCAATTTCTACCACTAGCTAGAGAAATCTAAAAAATATAACAAGCTGTTCCCTCCAGATATTTCACTATAGTTGGTTGGGGAGAGGGCCCAGGTATCTTATTTAACTATTTTCACCTTATTCTACAGATGAGGATTGTGCACACAGTCCAGAGTGGTTGTGGCATCTCCTTGATTCTCTTTATTCCCCGGCCAGCCTCTCACAGACAAGCTGAGCAACATCCGCATAATTTTGGGGAGCGCTTCAGTGCAAACCAGGGTGGGAAAAGCAGCCCAAACCAAGGGTTGGCCTGCTGGTTAGAAATAGCCAAATTTTACAGCGCAGAAAAAATATGCAGTGGAGTTATTCTCATGCCATGTTCAGGCTCTAAAGTCAGGATGTAAAGTGATAATACCAGACAGGCAAGATTATGCTTGGAAAGTCCTATAAGAAAGCCCTACGTTGCAAGCTGACACATTCCATCAAAGACAGTTTTTTCCCTCTGGCATTAGGAGAGATTACTGGAATTTTTATAAACCTGCTTTGAACAAAATATGAAGTTTTTGGCTTATATTTAAGACCAATGTCAGAGCAACTACAAAAATCTTTATGTACTCGCATCACACTTTATGCAGAAAGAAGCTAAGAAACACATGCGAATTTGGACCAAATGGAAGAAAAATGAATTCACTTATCTCATTTCACTCGAAAATCTATTGTGAGAACTGAAAATTATTTGCACCATTTAAAATATTGAGCTCTCTCCTTATCTCCGTCCTTTATTAATGAGTGCATGTAACAGAACCTGCATGTGCCTGGTTCCCAGCAGCTCACATGCCAGGTTGTTGCAATACTTGCTGCAGACCCAAGTCTAAGGTCAGTCCTTCAGGATCCATCTGCAGCCCTCACTCTGCTGCCCGAGGCCCCCAAACCTGGGATGACATGTGTGAGCACTTCCTTCTGACCAGGTTTTAGTAAGTTGGATTCACTACAGGGTCAGGCAACTGTAAATCCTCCAGTATCCTTCTAGGCCTGTTATAGCTCCATAGTCCACACTCTGACAAAGTTTCTTCTAGTACATTTGCTGTTGAATAGCCTAGAGATGGAAGAAGCGATGGCTTTGCCAGTCCTACTTTTGTTTCTTACCACAGTGAGCAACAGTATCATCATCAAAGGATGCCTGGTCTCCGTGAGGGCCCCCTCTTTGGCAGATGTGATTGGATAAATGGTGAAATAGCTACAGCTCTGGCAACAGCTTCTGTCTCACACAGAACTCGGGGGAGGGGGGGGCGGGGGGGGGAACATTGTCATTCAGCAGGCAAAACATTTAACTCCACTCAAATGAGAAGGTGCCCATTTTGTTCTTTCCTGGATTAAGCTAGATGGCAGTGTCAGGGCTGCTGATGCCCGCTTCAATCAGGGCTGCACATGATTACTACCTAATTAAGGGGAGAGCAAAGCAAACCATTGTTTTTTCTACCTCCCCAGGAAGAAGGAAGACACATGCTTTCAGCTAAGGCAAACAGCTCTTAAAATGGTTTCAGCAGAATCACCCAGAGGTTTATTGTCTATTTACAAAGTTGTTACCCTATCTAGATAATCAACACAGAGTTTCATAAGCAGCTTCAAATGTTGGCTATTTAGGAACCACTCCATATGATCCAGATCACTTAGAGAAAAGCAACATGGCAGTGACCTCTCCATTACACTAAATGGCTCATGGTTGTTAATAATAACTAACAATATTTCCGTATGGGGGTTGGAGAGCATCTTAAAGGCATCCAGAGAGCACGCGCAAATGGGGCTTGATCTTTGGTATTTGACCCAAGAAGTCTGGAGAATCAGAAAGAGCAAAGTTTCCTATTGGTCTGATTATGCTGTGATGAGATGGACAAATCATGGCTGTGGCTGCATCAGAGGGGCTGCTCCAGGAGACAAAAATCAATGGCACTGAATCCTGGAGCTGGAAGAGATGTGCTCTACGCCCCGGATTTTGCACGTGAGAAAACCGAGTTCAGAGGGATGGATTTAATTGCCTAAGGCCACAGAGAGAGGGAAAGAATTTAATTAGAACTCAAGTTTTATGATTTTTAATTCAATGTTCTAATCCTTACCCCCACACTTCCTCTTTGGGAAAAGAATAGCTAGCGTCGGGTATGTAAACTGTGCCAACCCAACCCCTCTTCCAGGAGCCACAACTCCCATGCTGGCTCCATGGGGGAGGGTTTGAGCTGCTGTTATAGTCCTGCAGACCAGAAAGCTGTTGCATAGCCTTATGGACCTCTAAACCATCCTCTTTCAAACACACCAATCCGAAACCTAGGAACATTCTAGCCATATAATCTAAGCAAATCTCTTCTTGTCTTTTTAAGATCTGGGTACTTAAGTGCTAATTGCAGAGGGTATTTACCTCACATGTCCCATAATACTTCTTGACCTCTATAGGCTTCCACGAAAACTTAGTTTCCTACATCCAGGTTGCAATGAAGAAGGCTCTGAAAGGGGTAGAATAAATTAAAATGCATAGCTTTGGAGAAAAAAAAGTCCTCCAAGTGATTCTCAACCCTCCCATTTCCCTAGTTGAGAATTGTTAGCTTGAGTTCTTAAAAATAAAACTAAAAATGGGTGGTCACTCCTTTTTGCTAAAATATACTACATTTTGCCTCAATTTTGTTTCTTCACTCAAATCAACAGAATGGGCTCCATAACTCTGCCAAATGCCCAGCAATCTGTGACATCTTCAGAAAATTATCTTCCTAAAGCAGAACACTCCAGATGGCAGGAAACATGGCAGCTGGCAGTTCCTGGACTCCACATCTCTCAGTTCCACCACCAAAGTGGGCCCCAATTTTCTTTCCCCAAGTCTAGTTTGCAAAGAAATCCCAGGAAAAGACTAAGTGACCTATTTTGGATTCCATTTGTATTTTGAGTGGCTAAGTTAGGATAAGATGCCCAAACTTGGACTAATCAGCACTGGGCACCGAGCAGGGCTATACTAGAACATGGACGTAACCAGCTAAATGACCTATGAATTTCCTTTCCCACTGAGAACTTAGACTTCCATATCTGTGAGAGAAAACGTAAAAATACCCACCTTGTAGAGAGTTCTGTGAAGATGTAATAGCATGGGTTATAGGGCCAAATTCAGGATATGAGAGGCATCATGAGCCAGTTAAATACTGATTTCTCTTTCCTTTTTAGCTCTTTCATGTACTACCTTACATATCCTAGATGTCTTTCTAGAAGGCCCAGTCCTCGTGGCAGTATATATGAATTTTCCCACATACCTAGTTGCACATAATTGGCCCAGCCCCAGACAGAGTGTTCTTTTCACCTTCCCTATTTACTGCCCTACACTCCATTCTGTTTATCTAAAAGTAATAGAGGCATAATGGATGGGGTACTCAGTAAAGGGGGGCTTAACAGGCAATTGATTATAGATCAGCTCAGAATTCAACAAGTCACCCCTGATATACATAGGACCATAGTTTGGTATCTCTAGAGCACCCTGGGCCCTTGATTAGTCAGATATCCCCTCCTGGGAGAAAACAAAAGGCATTAGACTTAGGAGAGCTCTCTACACAAAGTAAGAGTGGGGGAGAATGCTCTGGCAACCTTCCCTCAATGACTAATCTTGGCTTATTAGCTCTTCCCATCCTAGGCACACTGGCTAACTGCAGATGTGCTTACTAACCAAAGCAGCATAATTTCTATGACTCATGAGTCCTCTGGTTCTTACTGACAGGGAAACTGGGTTATGGAACATGGAGGCAACATCAAGGGGCTTTAATTCTTGGCCCCAAGACCTTGGGGTTTTCCAGTTGTGAGTAGATCCTAGACAAGAGTAGGGCTGGAGGGTTAAGTGGGTTTTCCACTTTGTAAGCTCTAATATGGGGTAGTCTATGGTGACAACACTTGAGTACTGCCTCCCCCCTCCAAGAACGGCAGAAGCTTCCTTGAGGCTTGGATTTCACATTAACAAGGGGAATTTAGAATCAGAATATATATCAGATAAAGCCCACTTCAGACATCGATGTAAACTAGTCAACATGAAACTGACCAAAAACAGCTCCAGAATGCGAAGGCATTGTGTATATTTATGTATTTGTACGTATGGATATGTGTAAAAGAAAGAGGAAGAGAGAAAAAGTGTTTGCAAGTCAATAGGGTTCTTAAAGAGCAAAAACAGCATGGCATATGTGCAAAGTCTGGGAATAATTTTCTTCAGTTATGTCACAGCCGATGATCATCATGGTTTCCACCTGAGGAACACTTGGACGAGTCAAAAGATACATTTTTATATCAGCATATTAGGATGATGATGATGATTATCATAACCACATTCCTGCAGAATGTGAATATTTCAAAGACAGAATTATTTTTCCAAACACACATACTTAAGCCTTTATATTGCATCAAAACCGAAGGTTGGCATAGATATTCAGACAAGATTTGCAGACATAAAAAGCCATTCCCCCAGGGTGAGCCCTGAGTACTTCCATTCACTCCTTCCAGGAGTGTGTTGCATTGATGGTACATTATGCATTTTGTATTTCCATAAAAAATCATCCACAGGAATTGGAGCTTGGTGTGAAGGATATAATTTTCCCATCAGAAATGAAAGCATCATTTCATGTTTCATTTAAGCCCCCTTTTAGAGAACCACAGAGATCCTAAGGCATTTGATCTAAGTGACATAGGCAGCCCCCATATTGGGGACTTTTTTTTTTCAGTGATCCATAATGTGATTCTGATATAAAAGTGACAAACAATTTTTAACACTGCATATGTTCAAAGACCTCTGCCAAGAAGGGGAAAAAATAGTCTTGGCACCAGAAACTAAAGTGCAGCCATTCCTTTGTGATCCCTAATGAGGAAACAAGTGGCCCTGTCCCTGACCTTGTCAAATTAGCACCAAAAGCAGCATTCCCCACCATTCAAGAGATTGAATGTGCATTTCTTCAATGGATTCTCAATTCTACTTTGGGGGTAGGGAAATCTATTCAGCTTTTTCAATACTTTGTGAATTGTGTGCCTGAAAGTCAGAAGGCAGGGGAGGGAACATGGCATGAGCGCTAACTTCTTAAGGCAATGCAAACCAATTTTATTTTTTAGTTCTAAATGACACTGGATATGAACCCCAAGCCAGTTTGGCTGTTGAGCTGCATCAGCTGACTTTGGTGTCTAGGCCGCATGTGTAAGGCCTGGGATCTTGGCCAGCCAAGGCTCAGGATGCCTGCCTCATCTGCAGGCACGCCACTGAAAACAACAAACAGCAATGCCGCAGGTGTCCTGTTTCCCACAGAAGGCACAGAGCAAAATTTAAATAACAAGTAGATGATATTTAACATTTTAAACAGCAATCTGTTTGTGCTAAAAGCACAGTGAAAAGAAATTTTATGTTAGGCCAGGGCCCAAACTCTACATGCAATGTGAAAAAAAAAACAAACCTTCCACCTTCCTTCCACACAGAAAAAAAATGATTCAGGTTTTGAAAACACAGAACTGGGGTTCTTCCATGCAAATGATTTCCAAATGTAAACCCATTAAGGGCCTTCCAAGATGAAGGAAGGCTACCCCATTGAATTGTTTCCATCTCAGCACAATGGGGTCTGCCAGCTGGTTGGGGGGTGGGGGAAGAGGAGGAGGGAGGATTCCAAAATCTCCATGGAGCAGCTGAATGGGAAAGAATTGTGGGAAATGCCATCCTCAGAAGTCTGCAGAGATACAGCTGGGGGCCAGCCTCAGAGGAGCCACATCTCCACTCTGGACGGCTGCACCTGGCCACAGCTTTAATGAGAGCCTCCCAGAATGCTATGCTTCTGTCCATCACTGCTGCTTTATAACTGGAGGTGGGGTGGCACTCCCCACCACCAAATATGTTTCCCACTATAACTGAGCCCAGGATTAGTACTTCACGCTTTCCATTTTAAACATTTCCAGGAAACCCACTGATCTTCCAGCTCAGAGTCTTCATCCTAAATGCTTTACCCCCTGACAAAGATGACTTTCCAGAAGATTTCATGTAAGTGCTATGTGCTGCAAGATACCTGCACCTTTGAGGGTATTTGGCATCACTCAAACACAAACTGGGAAATCTCTCACAATATCAGGCCATTTTTAGCTTTTAGGGGAGGGGACACCAATTTCTTCTTCCTTCTATGGGAAAACTTAAAAAATACACACATTGCTCCAGAGACCAATATACCAGTGCTATATGAGTCTCTGGAGAGAACAATAGAACAGGCACTGTAAAAACATTTCTTCAGCTAACTTCCAGATATGAAAGAGCTGCCTCAGAGCTGTGGAGTGGGGAAATCACTATTTCACGAGGAATGATATTTTTAGACTGCATGGAAAATGAGGAATGTATGAGAATGCAGGGTGACAATGCAGAGCAGCCATCCTGGGCCAGGCTGCACTTCCACTACTCATTTCCACAACAGCACCTTATTTTCTCACTTGTTTCTGTAATAAAGTTACTACTTGAGAAAAACGGGGCAGTTCTGCAAAGTTTATCATGCTACATGCTGCCAGTTTTTTATAGCTAACTGATATTCTTTTGGTCTTCTGAACTCAGAAAGTAGTTTTGCTGAAAATGCTAGCAGGTAGTCATCAGCCTTTGCCCATACCTCATGTCTGATCCTTGAGTCTGTCCATCCTTAACTCTTCAGTCATGACTATCATTTCTTTGTATTTTTGTTCTGTGCTGTTAGATAATGCATCTACCTACGCCTCTCATAGCAATAATTCAGTTCTCCGTAGCAAATGTTTTTCTATTTTTCAATTTAGAAATTATTGTTTTTTTGTTTAGTTCTGGTAACTTCTTTTTTGAGTCCCAGTTTCATCCTCTAGAGAATTCTCCTTCCTTTTTAACCTAAAGTGCTGTTCGTCTCTTCCAAATGTACTATTTGTTCAGCTGGGCTCCCTCCCGCAAGGTATTGAGACCTCTTAAATATGTGGGGATAAGAGTGCTCTCACAGTTCAGGCTTTGGGAAAACAAAATGTCTGGAGTGGAATGACAGGATATGCTTTGTCCTAGTCCCAACCACTGGCCCCTCCAGGTGTGGAAGTGGCCAGCCACACAGGCCAGAGGTGATCTGTGAAGATAAATAGAAGCGAATCAAATACTGTGGTGCTGGCTTTCTTAGGGACCGCCAGCTGAGAGTCCCAGAAGATACCAGGTCACGTGTCAAGTTCAACCTTGCCTCAAGCAAAACTGACTGACCCATGGATGGGCAGACACAATCATCATGTAAGCAGGTGAATGAGTAAAGAAGATAGTGTGCAAAAAATTTTAACATGAGACCAAGGCATGTCACAGAGAAAGAGTGAGCATGAAAATGGACTATCTTGCTTCTTGTTGACTTTACAGTTTGTGATTCCAGTCACTCATGAAAGTCTGCTCCACTTCTGGCCCATTAATTCAAGATGTTTTTTTTCCATATAGTTCATTCATATAATATATCCCCCTTTTTCTAAACTAGTTTGAGTGGGTTTCTATTGCTTTGCAACCAACCAATCTCACACAGACATGGAAATGCAAGCTCAAATTATGGTAATCTTTCTGACTATTCCACCATGTCTTTCTGACTTCTTTCCTGAGCTTCAGGCTCAACAGCCAACTGTCCATTTGAAATCATCACTGTATATCTAAAACCATCTCATACTTAAGAAGTATCTGTAATATAATTCTTGTGTTTGTTTTTTTCAGGTTTTTCACATAAAGCTGCTCCTCTGCCAATTTTTCCATCTTAGTAAATGCACAAAATTTTACCAGGTGCTCTGGTCGAAAACCTAGTTGTCATTCTGACCCCTCACACATCCCATCCGATTCACCTCTATGGCAGTCGTTACTGCTATTCCCTGGTAGTCGGTTCCCTCTATTCTGAGCATAAGAAAGGAATGCATTTTATTCTGTCCCCTGGAATTTAGATGAAGTTGTATCCTCTGCTCTGGACAATGAACTGTCTGGGAAACTTATGTGTACTATTCCTCCAGAGCAGCATTTAAGACTTGACTGCCTATCTCTCCTTGTCATGTGATAGACGTATTTCAGATGGTGGAATGTCTGCCAGCCTGGGCTCCTGATGAATGCAGAACCCTCTGCTGACTCACAAGATACAAATACCACTAGCAAGAAACAAACCTTTGCTGTTTTCTGTCACTGAGGTTTGGGGGTTGTTTGAAGCGCCCACATAAGCTAGGCTATCCTAACTAATGTAAGCCCCAAGTCCTGTGACTCTACCGTCAAAGTATATTCCAAACCAGGCTACTTGTTAATGCCTTCTATCCAAAGCTCTCTCATCTCTTGCCTGGATTTACTGCAGGAGTTTCCTAATGGATCTTCCCTTTTTAACTCTATCTTTACTATCCATTCTCCAGAGAGCAGTAAGACTTATTTTTTAAAGGCAAATCAAGTGATGTCACTCTTTCGCCAAAAACCCACCAATAACTCTGCGTTAGAATTAGAATAAAATTCAATGTCTTGCCATGAACCACAAGACCCTTTGATCTGACCCCTACCTATTTCTCCTAATTTGTCTCTCAGCTCCCATTGCACTGGCTTTCTTACCATTGCTTGCAAACAGTAAGGTCATTCTCTCAGGGGTTTGCTTTATTGTTCTATCTGGGTCAAATGTTCTCCCTCCAGTCGTCTGTGTGGCTTGCCTTGCTCCCTTCCACCATACAAATCTCTGTTCTAAGAGAACAACCTCAGAGTAGTCTCTATCTTATTTAAAACCATATTCTCCAATAAATAACTATCAAATTACTGTTTTATTTTATAAAATCCTCTTTGAACGGCCTTATTTCTCTGTTTATGTTTCTCTCTTCCTAGACTATGAATATTATAAGGCAAGGATTTTGCTTTATAGTACTAGCTCCCTGCTATCTAGAAAAGTGTCTGATGCTTAGTAGGATTCAATAAATATTTATCAAATGAGTGAATTAATGAATAAATAGCTTAAACAATCATGATGTCAAAACAGTGCTAATAATAAAGAGACACCTGAATAAGAAGCAATACTTTTTCATAAGTCTTTAACCTAGTTTTATTTAAAACGCAGCAAAAAATAAATCAGAATACTGTTAGATAATCAATTTGTACAGCTTTTATCTTTGTTCTACCATGTATGATTCATTTATTAGTAAAATCTGATGTGCTCAAATTAACTCAATTATATTAATGCATATTCAAATATAATTTAAAAAGGGAATCAGTATAGAATATGTTTAAATTTGCAGTGGCCAAGCAAGATAGTCCCATCCATCTGCCCCATGGGATCTAAGCCCCCTCTCAATTATAAACAGAGTGGGCATAACCATCCCCAAACTTTCAAGATTAGGGAATGAACAATGGACTAAAGTAGACTTATTATTATTCTATAATAGACTTTTTATTTTAGCAATGGAAGAGCTTTTATTATTGATATAAAGGTAGTGGCCACCAGAGGTTCTGAAGTGAAGGAAAGGGAAGAATAGTTGTAATATGGGGACATTTTCAGGGCATTGGAATTGTCCTGCATGACATTGCAATGACAGATACGGGTCATTATACATTTTGTCATAACCTATAAAATTGTGCAGGGCAGAATGTAAACTATAATGTAAACTATAGTCCATGGTTAGTAACAATGCTTCAATATGTGTTCATCAATTGTAACAAATGTACCACACTAATGAAAGATGTTGTTAATGTGGGAAAGTGTGGGAGGGAGAGGGGGTGGGGATTATGGAAATCCTCTATATTTTTTATGTAATATTTATATAATCTAAACCTTCTTCAAAAAATAAAAAAAAATGTTTAAAAGTTGCAATGGCAAGAACTAAATTGTTTTCTTCAATCTAAATTGTCTAAATTTTCTGCAATAGATACAAGGAATAAGCTAGGAAAGAATATGAAAGCAAAAGAACAGCTTAAAGACAGTAGGTAAGTAAGGAAACCAGAGCAAAAGCAATTAGGTAGGAAATACTAGGCTAAAAAATTTCTATGGCAAATAACGTTCTGAATAGTGTAGCTAGAAAGAATCCATCAGTAAAATTTGTCAGTGAGCTGTAAATACAATTAACATGTTTATCCTTCATTATCATCTCCCTGATGATACGTGTTTATGAGTACTTCATTCACATGCCAAGATGACACCACTGAACTTCCATTAGTGGGGCTATCCTTTGATTATTATTCTAGTGGAAATGATGGATTTGCACTGATCCACTTTCTTGCTTAGCAACTTCTACTCATGAAACATACTATACTTTTGCAAAGCCAATGAATGGCCTACGTGAGGAGCACTGACTATGACCAAAAGCTATTTTGAAGATGGCCTGCTTTCTGGGGTACGGAACTCTTGCTGGCCTCCCTGGCATTCCAAGGAGGAACAGTTGTTCGAGTCAGGAAAACCGGGTGAATCTGCAATCTTAAGTGTGTCACTCAACCTCATAATGCTGGATGAGGGTTGGAATAATAGTACCTCTCCTAGGCATTTCATTAGGTTGTTGCAAAAATAAAATAATACATGGAAAAGAGCTAGCTATTTTTAAAATTCTGTTTCTTTGAGGAATTGATACATTCACCCAAAACTGAAGTTGCCATATTTATACCTTTCAAAGGAAGAGGAAAAGAAAAAGTGAGCACCAAAATGGATATATTTGGCCATATAGTCTTTACTTCTACTTGAGATTAACAACGTCCATACCAAGTTAAGAAATGCTGCAATTTAAAAAATTAACAGAAAACACTGCTGTTTCTTTAAACACACAAAGGTACTAAAAAAGAAAAAAAAAACAAAAACAACAACAACTATCATTGAGAGATCCCCATAGCCTGCTTTGAGACATGAACATTTCCAAATAATCCATCTCCTTCCAAAGGAGAAAGTTAAACTCACTGCCCATCCTAAAAGGGAACCAAGTCTTTACAGCACTCATTTGAACATCTATGAAGAAAACTAAAATCAGAGGTAAAAATGCCAAGATTATGCATTGTATGAAACCTACTTGCTGTTATATTATGTAAATTGCCAACCATCTGTAATCTAAGGCTCCATGGTGTCTCTAGTTAGTCTGCTTTTTTTTTTTTTCCTTCAGTAATTCAACTTTTCATCACTAAACATATTCCAAATATCTTCTTAAATAAGCAGAATAAAAGGCACAATGAATACTCTGATGGGACCATTTCGTTTCATTAAAAAATTCTGGTTATGACAACTTAACCATCAACAATATAAACCCACTTCAATTTCACATTCATGAGTCACTTTAGGGAAGGGATTCGTTATAAATAAAGACAGTACAGAATTCTACAAAATATCATACAACAGGAATTAATTCCCTGTCAATAAAGATTATATAACTCTTCAAGGAAAACAGCACAGGACCACATCTTATTCTTCATCTTCATGCAATCCATTCCAGTCTCTCTTTCTATACAATTAAAACTACCCAGAGATGTAAAATGCCATAGCTAAATGAATCTGATCACTCTCACTCTTCCCATCTTCAGTCAAAACTGATCAATACAATCCCTGCAGTCAGCTAATTACAGGAAAATATGTAATCACCCATATGACCAAAATGAAGCATGGTCAGTTAGCCTTGGCTCAATGACTAGGTCTACTTGATATTTATGGAACTTATTTGTTTTTTGGAAATTGAGATTCAAATTGCATCATCTTCAATGTTCAGCATGAACTGATTGTGTTGTTCTCCCTACCTCATGGTAGTTCTTGGCCAGCCATTCCTTAATGGTGCCGAGGGCAATAACTGCAGCAGGTTCATTTGGGAAACCTAAATGAAGAACAGAATAAGACAAAAAAGACAAAGACAGTAGAGAGGTCAATCATGGCTTGATACTGGTATTTTCTCATTAAAACAGTATTCAATTCAACCAGTAAATAGTGAGGCAGGTCTTCGGGGTTACACACAGACGTGAAGCCTATGATCCTATATACAAGGCATTAAGGGGCCTGATTCTACACGAGTCTAGAGTTAAGCAAACAAACAAAGGATTTAATTGTCTCTTTTAAAACAATTTTAATTAAAATATATTTATAAATGCTTAATAGCTTACAAAGCACTTTCCTGTCATTTTCTCATACGAGGTAATCAGGTTAAGGTTTGTTACCCTCAGCTTACAAATCAAGTAAATATATCTCAAAGGAAACAAGTGCTTGGCTCTGGTCCACAAGGTCACCAATCCTCCAATGAGCTACCACAAGACAACATAAATAACTTGCCAAATAGCCATCCTACTGAAATCTATTGTCAGAATTCAAAGAAGTAAACCTGCTCTATTTAGGGTCATGCTAGAAGATGTTTGGGGTTAAGACACTTTGGTATATTGAATCATATACCCTATAAAAGACATGTTCTTAATCTTAATCCATGTTTCTGTGGGTGTAGACCCATTTGTAATTAGTATCTTTGAACATGTTAAGGTGAATCAGGATGTGGATTCATTCATGAATAAGATCTTTGAAGATCCTATTTAGGCATGGCCAGTTGAATTAGGGTGAATCTTAATCCTATTACTGGGGCCTTATAAAGAAAGGAAATTCAGAGCCAGTCAGAGAAAACCATAGAAGAACAGACAAAAGGAGGGTGAGATTGCCCTCCTTTGGGAAGCAGAAACAAACCAAGGAACCCCAAAGATTGTGGCAAGCCAGCACCACAATGTTACAGATTTGGGGAGAAAGCATGGCCTTGCAGATGCCTTGATTTTGGACTTTTAGCCTCTGAAACCATGAAATAACAAGTTCCTGTTGTTAAGCCAACCAGCGTGTGGTTTTTGTCGTGACGGCTCTAGCAAACTAAGACAGTTTTACCATGAACTGACCTGATGCTGGAATATGGGTTTAGTTTTAGTACGGCAGCAAGAATGGTAGGCTTAGGCTACATCTAGGGAGTGTGAGTGCACATAGTCAGTGTTTCTGAAGCACATCTAGAAAGTCTTTTTAGCTTATATAAACCAAACACATTCCTGAACCTGCAGAATCAGCAGATACTCTTCCAATAGAGATAAAAATATGTGAAGGAATAACTTTATGGATTATATATTTATGTGGAAGTAATAAGAAGAGAGAGAAGTAACTACTGTATTGAAACAACTCCCTGAAAACCCAGTACTGGCTTCCTAGGGGAGATCTGGTAGCACTGTCCGCATCAATGCAGTAAGAGAGAGGCATTGCTGGAATAGGGAGAGCTGAGATTTAAAAGGCCCAGTTTTATTGGAGGGCAAATGTATAGCCCAGTTGTTCACATTGATGTTTCCCATCTCAGTAGATCTTCAGAGCAAGTATGTTGAGATTGCAGGAGCAAGAGAGGGGAAGTGTTTGCTTTCATGTCCAAGAATAAATGCTGTTTTCTGATTAGGTTTCTGCAGGTTTTGCTAGAGAGTGCATGACAAAAGGGAGCAAAATAAAGCCAGGACAAGCTTCGTTTGTCTTTATTTATAAACCAGAGAGAATCACTGCCATATGAAAAATGAATTTGAACTTTTGTAAATTCATCTAAGACTTTTTAGATCGTTGATTTGTTTTGAATTATTTAAACCCATTTGTTTTCCTTAAAATGAATGCTTCAAAATTTAAAACCCTTAAAATTAGAAAAATCTGTTAATCAATTATTTAATTCATTAAACAAATTACTATTGAGCCAGAAAAGAGTAGATATATAGACACTTTTAATGAGTCCCAGTCCTCTAAAATGCTTAGGGGAAGAAATAGACAAATAAACAGCCAACACCAATACAGTTTGACAGGTGCACTAGGGGCTTAGGGACACGGATAAAGAGAAACAGGCATGAAAGAGTGTGGAGTGGGGTCTTGCCATGAAATGATAGAACATTTTCAGAAGGGAATTACAAAAAGTGGGAAACTGAGGAGACAGTGTCTTAAACAAGCTGTGAGCAGTAAGGAATTGATGGAATAGAGGAAAGAAAGTGATGGGGAAAAGAGAGCAGGATGAATCCCCGGGGTCTGTCTGCAAAAAGGAAGGAGGGTACAATGGGCATTTGGGGTTAAGAGGTTAACCACAGCAGACATTTTCAGTCCACTTCTTCCTTGAGTTCCACACTCACCTAGAAAATCACCTGGATATATTTCCTTGATATTTTCCAGCACCAGAAATGCAACATGCATTCTTCCTCAAAATGAACTTCTTCCCCGGCTGCCCTGGTTTCTGCCTATGCTTTTATATTTTTCCTAGTGACTGTCATATTTGAATGCTTTCTTACATTCTGTTGCTAACTGGGTCCTAAAGACTTTTCTTGCCTGTCTGAATCATTTTACTCTGTCCCTTCCTTTTTTCCTTTCCCACTGCCCACTGATCTCACTGAAGGCCTGATCATCCCCTCACCCAGATCCCTGCAGTGGACTTCTAACTGTGCTTCTTCTCCAACCTAATGCATCGCTTCCAAATGATTCTTCCTGTAGCATAGCTGTCATGACGCCACAACCTTACACAAAACAATGGCAGTTTCTGTTGACTCTCAAGCTCCTATAGAATAAATGCTGAACCTCAGCTTGACATTACAAACTCCAGTGGCCTCAGGGACCTTCCTAGACTGGCTCAATTATCCCTATTTTTTCCTCTCACTCCTCTCCCCCATGAAATACTTCTTCAACTTTTGCATATGTTTAAAAAGTACTTACATCATAAAGTTAAGGTGCTATAATAGATAATAAATAATTTAATCACGCTCAGTTGCAATGGCCATTGGCATTAACATTCACCTTTGGAAAACATAATTCCCCACAGAGAAATTATAGACATTCTTACAGAACCACGGCATTTATGGTCAATTTTCAATTATTTGTGACCTCCTGGTCACTGCCCCACATTCATCAAAGTCTCTGGCACTGGGGTTATGGTTTTCATCTCTACCTCAAGGCCTGCCATAACCCTAGGTGATTTCACTGTCTAAGAAGACAACCAACGCAACACATGGTCTGCTAGCTCCTTGACCTACTCATCCTCAACAACCTCCTCCCTAGATCACACCACAGACCTTGAGGTAACATTTCCATCCAAAATTACTAATTTAAGCAGCCCTCTCTCCAAACCTGTTCTCTATTTAGCTTTTTTATTCAGCTATATTCCAAGGAATATCGTTTTACTTCCTCAGATTTCTTTCTACTGAATACTCTTTTGCTTTTGCCAGTCTGTCTTTCCTGACTTTGTGTCCCACCTTTTGCAGTTTAGATTCCATGGTCCACAAGTTTGATAGCAGTCTTTTGTATCCCGAACTCCCTTGTCTTTGACCTTCTGATTATACCTTTCCAGCTAAGCACCAATGGATTAGCTCAACTCTCTACTTTCAGTGCCCAAAGAATATCATTCACAGGGCAATTCATGGTAACCAATCTTAGCTGGGACATCAACACCCCCTGGTATTCAAATATTTCCTTGGGTCAATTAATTATCATTCTCTCTACCATAAGCATTTAAAGCCTACTCTGTCCTCAAACCACTCCCCAAATTAATGTCCACATTTCACCCCTGAACCATCTGACTCCTTCCTCTATCTCTAGGCTCACCTCATGCTGCATCACTCTTTGCTTTCTCAACTTCAGCTACACGTCTTTCTGTTCTTTGAATGCAGCATGTTCCCTTTTCCCTTCCTGCCATAAGGCCATTATGTTGTTTCCTCTTCCTGAAATGACCCTTCCTTCCTCTTTTCCTAGCTTATTCTAAATTTTATTTATTGTTTATTCTCTGCTCAATTATCCTTTCTTCAGGGAAGGCTTCTCTGACACTGGTGACTCCCTATTTTCTGCTTTCATAATACCAGGTATCTTTCCTTCATGGCTTATCATAGTTGAAATTCTGAATAATTGATTAATAATTTTAATAGCATAAAAGTCATAAAGAGGCAGACACCATATCTGTTTTTTCTTTCTACTATATATCTAAAACATTGCTGGTGCATAGAAGAACAACAAATTCAAGTTGAATGACTAAATGAACTAGGGACCAGTGATTCAGAGCATGGTACCATTTCTACAAAAGGCTTACTACAGGTTTCATAAGTGGTTTTGGACCTAGGATAGGGGGAGGGTGAAGGGGTTCCAAGAATGCACACAAACAGTTACACCAAACTGCAACATCCTATTTCCTCCTTGAGGGAAAACTGCTAAGATGCATATGAGAAAACATAGTTCCTGCTGGGAAGATATGTTGTAATTAATTTAAAAGGGAGGAAAATATGCAGACAAATACCCCTGAAAACATGCTTGTGTTGATGTTCAGAGTAATCAGCAATAGGACAATCCATTGTTGGCCTAACTGCAAGATGCCTAGGGGGACAAGAAAGACCAACGAATAAGCAGACAAAGCCAGATCTCAACCTGGAGATGGGCTACCCTAGGATAGCAGGGGCACAGCATGTTCTGATCACCCGGAGGGTGTTTATTCACAAAAGCAGAATGGACTTGTAGAAGGAAAGCTGCAGACAAGCTTCAGATTAATCACTGAATTAGATGACAAAGAAAATCTTTTCCAAGTATGAGCGTCGTTGAGGCTGAATAAGCCATTAGTAATTTGGGGGCAGCCAAGTAGAGAGTGATGCATGTATGCCCAGGAGTGTGTAGAATCTGGGCTTCTGCTGGCATTCTAAAGCTCAGTTCTCTAGTTTATTAGGATGGATTTTTAAAATTAACTTTTGTTGTAAACATGGAAGTTGACACATAAATGATTTTTTTCTTATTTACTTTTGAATTGAAAGATTTTGCTGAATATATACGTACACATATACATACACAGAGACTTGTAGTCATCATCTACACCAAGATAGAAAACATTTCCAACAACTTAAAAGAATGCCTTGTCCCTAGGTAGTACCCACCCCGCAAAGTCATCACTATTCTGACCTCTATTACCATAGGTAGTTTGTATACCTCATATTCATGGAATCATACAATACATACTCACTTTTATAGTAATAACATATATAAAGCAAAAATTCCTAATTTAACCACTTTCAGGTATACAGTTGAGCAGCATTAATTATATTCACAAAGTTGTGCTATCTTCACCACCATCAATTACCAATGTTTTTCTACCACCCCAAACAGAAACTCTTTATCCATTAAGTATTAACTCCCCATTTCCCCTCCGCCCACTCCTAAGTAACCTGTAACCTACTTTCTGTCTCTATGCATTGGAATATTCTAAGTATTTCATGTACATGAATTCATATAATACCTATCTCCTTTTGTGTCTGGTATAGTTCACTCAACATGATGGCTTCAAGATGCATCCATGTTGTAGGATATAGCAGAACTCCATTCCTTTGTATAGCTGAATAATATCCCATTGTATGTATATACCACATTATCTGTTGAGAGACACTTGGGTTGCTTCTACCTTTGGTAGAATAATACTGCTATGAACATTGATATACAAATATCTGAGTTTCTGCTTTCAATTCTTATGGTATATATCTAGAAGTGGGATTGTTGGCTGATATGGTAATACATATTTAAGTTTCTGTGAAACTGTCAAACTGGTTTCCACAGCAACTGCACCATTTTACATTCCCACCAGCAATGTACGAGAGTTACTATTTCTCTGCAACCTCCCCAACATTTGCTATTTTTCATTTTCTAATAATAGCCATTCTATTGGCTATAAAGTGGTATCTTATTACGGTTCTGATACCTTTATTTGGCTTTGGCATTAGGGTGATTACTAGTCTCATAGAATGAGTTTGGAACTGTTCCCTCAAGTCAGTTTTTTGAAAGAATTTGAGAAGGTTTGGTGTTCATTCTTCTTTGGGTGTTGGGTAAAAATGTATTAGTGAAGCCAACTGGTCCTAGAATTTTCTTTGTTCTGAGGTTTTTGATTCATCTCTTTATTTGTTATTGGTATGTTGAGACCTATTTCTTTTAAATCAGTTTAAGTAATTTGTATGTTTCGTGGAATTTGTCCATTTCATCTAGGTATATATAATTTGTCAGAATAGCGTTGTTCATATAACCTTATATAAATCCATTTATTTCTGTAAGATTGCTAATCATGTCTCCCCTTTTCTGATTTTAGCTTTTTACATCCTCCCTCCTTTTCTGTCAGTCTAGCTAGAAGTTTGTCA
The DNA here is from genome assembly GCA_026826555.1 of Tolypeutes matacus. Lineage (NCBI taxonomy): Eukaryota > Metazoa > Chordata > Mammalia > Cingulata > Chlamyphoridae > Tolypeutes > Tolypeutes matacus. The sequence continues at coordinate 1,339,257 of JAKSZT010054001.1, forward strand.
ACTTTATTGATCTTTTCAGAGAACCTATTTTGTTTCATCAGTTCTCTCTTGTTTTCTATTCTCTATTTCACTTATCTTCACACTAATCATTATTTTTTTCTTCTCTCTGTTCATGCTGGGTTTAGTTTGCTCTTTTTCCAGTTCCTCAAGGTGAGAGGTTGGGTTAGTGATTTCAGAACTTTCTTCTTTTTTAATGTAAGCATTTACAACTATAAATTTCCTTCTCAGCAAAGCCTTTGCTGCATCTCATAAATTTTGGTATTTTGTGTTTGTGTTTTCACTCATTTCAAGTATTTCCTAATTTCCCTTGTGATTTCTTCTTTGACCCTCTGGTTGTTTAAGAGTATAAATATATACAATTTCCACATATTTTGAATTTTCATTTCTCTCATTGCCATTGATTTCTAGCTTCATTCCATTATGGTCAAAGAAGATTCCTTGCATGTTTCAATATTTTTAAAATTTATCAAGACTTGTTCTGTGACCTAACATTTGGTCTATCCTGGAGAATGTTCCATATGCACTTTAGAATGTGTATTCTCCTATTGTTGGGTTAAGTAGACTCTACAAGCCTGTTAGGTTTAATTGGTTTATAGTATTGTTCAAGTTCTCTAATTCCTTATTGATCTTCTGTCTAGATGTTCTATCTATTAATGACAGTGGTGTTTTGAAATCTCCCACTAGTAACCATTCAAATCTATCAACATTTGCTTCATATATTTTGGGACTCTGTTGTTAGGTGCATAGGTTTATAATTGCTCTATTCTTGATTAACTGACATTTTAATCAACATACAGTTTCCTTTGTCTCTTGAAACAATTTTTCCTTAAAGTTTATTTTGTCTGATATTTCCACCTCCTCTCTCTTTTGGTTACTGTCTGCATTAGATTTTTTTTTTTTTTCAACCTTTCACTTTTAACCTATTTGCATCTTTGAATTTAAGGCAAGTTTCTTGTATACAGCATACATTTGGGTCATACAATTTTATTCACTCTGCCAAACTCTGCCTATTAGTTGGAGTGTATAATCTGTGTACACAGAAAATCACCACTGATAATCCAGGACTTACTTCTGCCATTTTGCTATTTGGTCTTTGCAAGTCATACTTGTTTTGTATCTCAATTCTTCCATTAATACCTACTTCTGTTTTAGCTGATCTTTTGTAGGGAAGCCTTTAGAATCCCTTTCCTTTCCTTCTATGCATATTTTTCATATGTTTCCTTTATGATTATAATGGAGCTTAAGTTTTAACATCCTAAATCTATAACAATGTTGTTTGATACAAACATCTTCAATACCGTATATTAACTATGTTCTTATGCCCCGCTGGCCCCCACCTTTATTTTGTTCTTGTCACAAATTACATGTTTAAAACTAGATTTATCATTACTTTTATGTGTTTGTATTTTAAATCCTGTAAGAAGTTAAACACAGAGTAACAAATACAATAGTATTAGCATTTATAGTCACTCATATAGTTACCTTTACTGGGGACCTTTATTGCTTCATATTGCTTCATACAGCTTCAATCTACTGTCTAGTGTCTTTCCTTTGAACCCAAAGAATTCGGCTTTAGTTATCTGGGAATGTCTTAATCTCACCCTCATTTTTGAAACAAAGTTTTGCTATATATATAGAATTCTTACTTGGCAATTTTTTTTCTCTCAGCACTTTAAATGTTTGGTCCAACTGCCTTCTTGCTTCCATGGTTTCTGATGGCAAATTGACAGTTTATCTTACCTAAGCTCCCTTGTACATTACACATTGCTTCTCTCTTGCAGCTTTCAGGATTTTCGTTGTCTTTGGCATTCAACAATTTTATTATTATGTGTCTTGGTGTGAATTTGAGTTTCTCCTTTTTGCAGTTTGTTGAGCTTCTAGGATGTTGATATTCATGTCTGTCATTCAATTTGGAAAGTTCCCAGCCATCATTTCTTCTAATATTCTTTCTTTCTGTCTTCTTATAGGACATCTATAATGTATATATTGTTGTATTTGATGTTGTCCCAGAGGTCTCTTAGTCTCTGCTCATTTTTCTTTATTCTTCTTTCTTCTCTTCATGCTAAATCATTTCAATCATTCTACCTGCAAGTTCACTAATTCTTTTTTCTTTCAGCTCCAGTTTGTTGTTTTTTTTTTAGTTGTAGTTATTGTGGTTCAGCTCCAGTATTTGTCTGGTTCTCTTTTACTATTTCTATCTCTTTGTTGGAACTCTCATTTTGTTCTTATATCATTTTCCTGATATCTTTTAGTTCTTTGTGTTTTCCTGTAGATCTTTAAAGCTAATTTAAAACAGTTTTTGAAAGTCTTTGGCTGGTATGTCCACAATCCGAGCTTCCCCATTGATGCTGTCTGCTGTTCCTTTGACTGGACTAGCATTTCCTCTCTGTATGCCCTGTAATTTTGTTGCACACTAGATATTTTAATATTGTAACATCTCTGGAATTTAGTCACCAAAGTGTGTGTTTCTTAAGCTTGTATCCAGATAATGTTAGAAAGATTTCCTTGAATGCCAGGAGCTAACAAGAAGAAGAAGAAGAAACAGGAGGAAAAGGAGGAAGAAAAATTAAAAGGGTTGAAAAAAAGGAAAGAAAACACCCTGCCCACTCTTTTCAGATTGGCTGTGTGTACGCACACTATCCTTTGGAGCTTAGCCAGCCTTACAATAAGCCTGAAGAATATGCTAGTTCAAAGCATACGGTCCTCTCCATCCTTTCCTGAGTATGCATCACGGCCTGGGCAGGCATTCATGGACTTATGAATACCTCCATTTACATGTTTTTTTCTGAATTCCTTCAGAAAATTCATAGTCTTTCCTACAAGTCATGGGTATTTTATTGTATGTCTTAAAGCTGGTACAACTTTGCCTCCAGGCAGCTGTTGTTTGCTTATTTTCTTATAGTTGTTTAGCTGCCCTGCAGCCATTTCTACATCCACAGGGAGTTCTGGGACCAGAAAGACAGAGATGAGCATCCTGGTTCAGTCTTCCAGGCTGCCACTAGGTGGATTGGTACAGACAAACATCAACTCCTATATGCACATAAGGATTATTCTTATCTTCCAGAACCAGGACCCTACACTGGGAGTATGAACTGGCTCTGTACCCAATCCAGGGAGCCAGGAAGGGAACAGTCAGAAAAGATGCCAACAGGTTTTCCTACTATTTTTTTTTTAGGAGGTATTGGGGATTGAAACTGGGACCTCATACATGGGAAGTAGGCACTCAAACCACTGAACTACCCCTGCATTTTTTTTAAGGCAGTACCAGGGCTACTGTTTTTAAGTTGCCTTTTTCTGGATTTGGCACTTGCCCAATTACTGCAGCCCTTTAACTGGTTTTTGATTTGGTTTGGTTTAGTTTTTGGTTTTGGGGTTTGTTTGTTTGTTTTGGTGCTCTGAGAAAAATGGTTTTGCTTTTTATTCAAAAATTCTGTGGGGGAACAGAACTCAGGAGCATCTTACTCTGCCATCTTGGTGGCTCCATTCCCAAATATGTACTCTTCCATGATAATTTTCTTCAATATTATGACTTTGACTTACCCATGTGGCACATAGCAATACCTCATTCTTTGCCATTGTAGTGTTATATTCTATTGTAAGAATATTTCACAATTTTTCCATTTTACTATTGATAGACAATTGGGTCATTTATAGTTTGGGGTTATTTTGAATAGAGTTCACATGAACAGCCTCATACATGATCACATATGAGTGGGTGTTAGCACTCATTTTTGTTAAGTATATGCCCGGAGTGGGAGTGCTAGTCCACAGGTTATACAGATGTTTGACTCCGGTACAGTCCACCATGCAGTATTCCAAAGTGGCTGTGCCAATTAACATTCCCACCAGAAGTACATTTAAGTTTAAAATTATATCTTTATCTATTGTATTTATTTGACATATCAAGATGTATTTACTAATTATATTTTCTTGGCCACATTTAAAACCATTTAAGATAGCTTTAAGCCAATCAATATATTTTATAGGTGGAAGCCCAGATCCCAGAAAAAAAATTTTTTATAACTTTCCTGTCTTCTCATTACAAAAGTTATAATTCTTAAGCCAAAAAAGGATAAGTTATGTCAATAGAACATCAAAACAATTTTAAAAAGAGAGGGGGAAAGTGAAATAAATTGGATTTTCAATAGTTTCACCCATGGTACAAATCATTCATTAGACAGATTTTCCTTTCACTCAGTTATTCAACACATATTTCTTTTCATCAAATTTCCCTGCAGGAAGATACAGCAATGAAGACTCACTGTAGGCCTTCTCCCATCACTGAACCATTTGTTTGTTGGAACTGATTAAAAAAGGGGGGGGGGGCGCTGCTTTCAACCCAACAGGTATAGTGGATTTGGTTTTAACCTTGCCATAGAGCAAGGGTTCTTAACAAGAAGTCCGTGAGCTTGAAATGAAATTTAAAAAAAACATTATTCTTGTGGGGACATGTTGGTGTGGGTATGCTATATTTATTAAATAATACACAGTATAGTGTGGACTTAGTAAGGGGTCAGTGGTTTTTCACCTGACTGACAAAAGGATCCGTGGAACAAAAATGATTAAGAACCCCTGCCATAGAGTATTGTCTATTCTTATTGTTTTTTCTTTTCTTCTTGTTGATAATCCCCCCTTAATATCTGTATTTTTTTCTGCTGACTGCCTGCCATGGAAAAACTAAATTTGTTCTACCTGTATAAAACTCAAACATGCTCTAAGATTCTAGCATATTCTACTAAAAAGGATAGGTGTGACTTATCCAGCCAATAAAACTCTCCTTTTGGATTCAGAAGCAACAAATGAGCTTTTGCGTTAAGCTTAAAAAGGAGGATCTGCTTATAGCTATAAATTACCATATCATAAAGAGGTCTATGATGATATTTTAAATCAATTCTTTCAAAGAGACTCTTACCACAAAAAAATTAAAAATCAAGTTGCAATTATTACCAGGAATAATTCAGACGTGGTTTAAAATTTTACCCCTAACTACCAATCACAGTCTGCCCAGGACCTGCCCATCTCACATTTTCCCTCAACATCCCCTTCTAGACCAGTTACTAGAACTTATCTCTGCTTTAATTGTGGATGCCTTTCAAACAGTTATAAAAAGAAAGCACTCTAGAGACCAATGTCCAGGCAAAGCTCACCAATATAAAAACTAGTTTTTGCACTGAATCTTTTTATTTTTCAGCTGAACTAATTCTTGTATAGTGATTTTCACCTCAAAAGTTTTCAAGCCATACCCCCACCCCACCTAGCAGGGTACTTGGTCCAAAGCTATGACAAAATAGTCATAATTTTATAGAATCATAACCCCCCATATACACAGCATATTATTTACAAAGTAGTTGCAATACTAACACACTCTCAGAGTGACTCTAAGCACTAAACCGATACTGAATTATTATAAGCATCCAGAAGTTAGAAGTAATATTTACAAAAAAATCAAACTCCCTTCAACTCTGCATGTTAAATTCACATCCACTTTTGAGCCCTCCATCTCCCCCCATGTCTTTAATGAAGAAAGCATGATACTTCTTCTATGCACACATATGCAAAATCAAGTAATATAAAATAGTGTGCAGTTGTAAGACATGGGATTTTCAGCATTGATGAAAAGCCCTGACTGTCCTAATAAAGATGTAACGCTGGGTTTATCGAAATGTTAACATCAGAGATTGTCAGCATTGACTGTCGATGCAAAATTATACTTTGCTTGATTTTTCAGATAACACAACCATAATACTTTCCCACCTTAGCACAAAAGTTCTGGTGTGTAGACCCAAGGACATGGAAACAGTACACTTAACAAGTTCAGGTGAAAGGAGATGAAGTGTGAGATGAGCTGTGTTGTCCCCCCACCTCCCCCGCCCCACACACAGGGAACATTCCTTGGCACTCTTCCCTGAACATACACACACACACATACACACACACACACACACACCCTAACCAACCTATCCTGGTTGGGGAGGAGGGTGAGAGGGGTATAGGAGGAGGGTATAGTGGGCATGGGGAAATATGGGGCAATAAATGTATTTTTTTATCTCAAAACTGCTTTTGTCAATTCCCTCCCCTTAGGCCTCCATCCAACCCATAAAAGCAATTCTGATAGCACGATGAAATCAAATTACTTGAGAGAAATGAGCTGAAGAAGGCTCACTGTTAAGCAATTGCTAAAGCAGCCACTCAGACAATTCTAGTTAAAGGCTGAGTTTCACAAAAGATAAAACATGTGAAGTAATAAGAGTGACACTGGCCCCTGTTACTGCAGTGAGCATGGCAGCAGAATGTTAAAAAGGGTGTCAGTGGCTTCACTCCAGAAAGCCAATGGGCACCACAGTAGGTGAGGGTGAGGCACCTGCAGCCTGTCATTTGGATGCTAGAGCTTTCAATTTGTAAAAGGACAAGGCAGAGTTTTGCTATATGCGTTTATATGCATAAAATGGCATATTAATAAGTTGAATTACCATAACTGATGCTGGCAATGCCTCACCCATATCCCCTTGGCATGTGACTTACAAATGCCAACAGCTTCAGCCTTTTACCTGAGGGCTCTATCTGGTGGCTGGGGCTCACTCGGCAAAAAGTGGGGCAGGGCCAAAATGTCAGGGAATCGACACCCCCAAGAGCATCCTTCAACCAAAATTTAGGAGGGTTGTTGTACAAATACCCCAGCTCATCCCACCTCAGGTGCATGCTCTACACCGTTTCTTGGAGTACCCTGCTGGGATCACACTCCAGTTCCCCACAGTGGCAAACTGCTTGAAGATGAACTCTTTATTAGCTTCATTTGTCTCTCTTCTTCACTCCTTTCCTGAGAACATCTCTCACATTGACTGCACCCAAACCCCTGCCTCTGAATATGTTTTGGGGGAAGCCAAACTATGACAATAGCCAGTATACATTAATGAACATGAAAACATATCTTGATAGTACATGTTCTCCAATTTTTTTTCTAGTTATAATCTCTGGGACATGCACAGTACAGAAACAAATGTACAAATTAATTAACAAAGGGTGGCAAAATAGTTGGGGAGCTCACCGGTTGTCAGCAAGAAAGAACAACACTATTTCATTTGAGGAAGTGTGAGCATCACGAAGGCCAGGTCCACATTCGCTTGTAACCCTGTCCTCATGAGACAGCAGTCTCTAAACAATAGTCAATTGCAGCAGTTAATATAAGTGGTAGCATTTATTGAGCGATTATTATACAAGCCATTGTGCTTAGCATTTACATGGATTTTCTCAGTTTATCTTCATAGTTCTTCTATGGGAAGAAACAGGGAGTCAGTGAAGGAAGGGGGGGACTAGACAGTGAATGGACAACCACTTGAGTGTGCTGAGGGAATGGGGACAAATATATATTTTTTTGTCTGTATCTGTATCAAATACTGCCAAGAGGTATACAACGTATAGTCGTGCTCTGTGGTGCAAGCTTTAGTTAACTCGGTATCACCCGCTGCTGCTGTCTGGACCTGCCTCTGTTGATGAGGAAGCACTGATTCTGTGAGCAGCCTCAGGACCCTGGTGCCTCTCACAGGAGCCTCAGGGGCCCAGCCACCTCTGGATTCCACATAAAAATCCCCAAACCTAAACATTCCCTTCAAGATGTAAATACCGTGTCCCAATTCAGGAGAGAAAGAGTGGCTCTCAGGAAACTGAAGCAAGGGGCAGGGCCAGTCCACATGCTGGGTCCGCTTGGCCCCACTCTATCCGTACCTTAGGCCGGTGCATGGACGACTGCACATCCTCACACCTCTGTGGAACGGACAGAACCTACCATAACCACTTTCTGTCCTAGACTCCATTCCAGTGCAACCCTGTTTCAGACTCCAAAGGAAGGAGATCCAAGTGGAAGCCCCTTCATCAGCAGAGAAAAGAGCTTGGTCCCAAGTGCCCAGCCCAGGGCCTCCTGGGTAGGGCACGCCCAGTAGAGCCAGGGGAACTGCCTGCTGTTCTGATGTCTTCCCTAGGTGGCAGGGGCGCACTCCCACCACATAAGGTGTTTACTACGGACGGGGCCTACAGAGTCCCCTGAGAACAGAGAAAAGCTGGCACAGCGCTGAAGGGACAATTACTATAGCATTTAGGTACCACCGTCCCAGACACAATTGGGGCCTATAAACTTGAGGCCCACTGTTCACAACAGAACTTCCGGGATATCACGCCTCTCCCCATGGCCCAGCCTTGCCCCTCACACTGTTTTACTCAACTCAGCACTGATTTTCCTCACAGGACCACTAGAAATAGTCATAATATAAAAAGGGAAAACTGAGATTCTGTGCTTATCGCTTCACACTCATTCTTTCATTTCACTTGATGTATTATGTGTGTCAGAACAAATGATACAGACTTGAGTTACCTTTTATCTCCTATTTACAAAACGGTGAAGCATAAAGTTTTTCTTTCAAGTTGTTTTCCTCTGCTTTGCAAAACGTGTAAGAAAGAGCGGCCTTTTTATGGGACACAAGGTTACAATCTAGGCAAGCTTCATCAGCTTCTCAAACTTATGCACTCCAGTGTCTGTTTCTAAGGGTATTTTAAAAATCATCTCTTGCCTAAGGAATTATAATAATGACTAGAGAAATGGCTCGTGAAACAAATTCTGTTCTTTGCAAGCTGTTCATACTACCCCCGGATAAGTCTCCTGAGAAAAGAGATGAAAGATTTCACAGGATTACCTAGAACAGGATGTTTTTAAAAATTCTTTTTTAAAAGAACATTTTTTCCTACAGGGGCAATCAAGGGAGTTCATTGCGGACATTACCTTTGAGTAGAAAAGACTTATATTGGGATCTACAGAGAGATAAAAATGCAGAGTCTACTTTTGTAATTGGTGGCATTCTAAGGGTACATGGACCCAGGAGCCAGTGCTCTTTCTAAACAGGAATCACAACATGTCGCTCCCACACTAGGAACCCCCAGGCGCTTCCTCCACACTTGTGGCCAAAATGTGGACGACTCACCTTGATTTACACAAAGCCCTTTTTCCTACTCTTATCGCCATCAGAAATAATATCTGTACCTATTTGCCTGGCTACCTTGCATCTCCCCCATTGGAATCTACATTCCACGAGGCAGAGCCCTTGTCTGTGGGTCCATTTTTCCACCTTCAGTGCTCAAAGCAAAATAGATGCTCAATACTGACTCATGCTGTTTTGGGGAACATGGGAAGTTTCCACTGCTCCAGTGTCCCTGTGAGCTCCCTAACATCCTGCAGTAATTCCACGCCACCCGAGGCCTAGGGACATCACCCCCGTCACAGGAAGGTAGGGAGCTACCTCTATGCTGCCTTCTGCTGCCGCTGGCCTCGGTGCCCTCTGCATGAGGCTGTGGTGCACCCTGAAGGCACGACCTAGGAGGATGAGGCATGTCCTCTGGGCTTTGGGTTCTGACAACAGCCTCTTGGGTTCACCCAGATGGGGCCCCATGCAGAACTCTCTCAGGGACATATCAGCATAGAGGCCCGCTGAACCTCTTCTGTCACTGACCCCTAGGCACATAAGCCACCTCTGTCCCAAGAAGCTTTTATGCTTCTCCTAAGGAGCCTTGCTCAACCCTCTCATCTCTGTGCCCAGCAGCATTACCAGGACCATAACAATATGGAAGAAGGCAAGGAAGTCTCAAAATGCCCTGATTATTGGGTTTTTGTCAAGTTCCCTGAAGGCCCAAGTTTGTGAACCATCATCATAATGCCAGGAATTCATCCACAAGACTTGTTGGTGACCAACTCTGCTAAGGTGAGTATTTGGCATGGAGAATCTCTCCTCTTCATGTTTGAATCTTAAGATAGACATCGACTGCCACATTCTATATTCTAAAGTTGTCTGGGTTAGTCTACGGGTTTTTGCACCTAGACATTCCCTAAATAGGGCTGGTCCATTTGGCAAGAATTCTACTCAATGATTTGGATAGAATTTGTAATGGCAGCCACTCCTTGGCAGATTGAGACAGAGGTTAATGCAATCTTAGGGACTAAGATTATGATTTAAAATAATACATTGTTATGTTTATGATCAAAAATACATTTGATGTAATTAAAATCCACTGGAAGACATCATCCTGAAAATCATTTTCAAAGAAATTCCCAAAATTATCAAGTGAGATAGTCCTAAAATGTCAGGGTGAGATAGAGGACAGAATTTCAAGTTTGACTGTGATATCACCATTGGACTGCTATGTCTCTTTTTTATAATTTACTTTCTGAGTGTGCAGAGTTGGAAAACTCTTCACTCATCCTTGCCACACCCCTTGTCATGTGAGTTTGTAAGCTTGTCTTACCGGCCTGAAAAGAGAATGTCCCAGGTAGCCACTAGCCTTTTGCTGGTCACCTGGAATGAAGCAAGTGGATTAGACCCAGGTCCATACAGAAGCTGGAGTCTAGCATTGCCAGGCCAATCCCAGCCTTCCTTGGTTAAAATACAGCCAACCCACAAACTGGTGAACAAGAGGATAAATGTGATTTGCTGTAAGGCCCTGAGATTTTTGAAGTTTTTTTTTTTTTTTTTTTTTTTAACATTTGCAAAATGATATATAAATATATATGCATATATGTGTATTTTCTTACAAAAATGTTATATATATATATATATATATATATACATATACATATATTTTAAGAGGTGCTTAGATTACCCAAAATATTACACGGAACCCACTGGGATTCCCATGTTGCCCACCTCCCACACCTCCCACCATACACTAAAATCTGAATGCTTCATTAAGCAAAAACTGATAATACTGGTGAACATGGGTTTTCTTAGAAATCCTGCTGAGGATGTACAGCACTTACAAGTGGTTTTTATTCATATCCAGGCCTTTGCCATTTTTACAATCTGACTTCATCGGTTGACTGTCTAAGGTAAAAATATGATATACATAATAAGTTCTACACACCAGTTCAAGGAATTCAAAGAAACCCTGCAATAAGGAAAAGAGAAAGGGCTTTGGAGTCAGACTTACCAGGAATTGAGCTTCTCCCCTGAAAATTGTATCCAAAACACATCTCTATTCCTCAGTGACCTCCTCCCTGTGACATGGGAAAAAACATCCTCTGTTGTGAAGATTAAATTATATGTTACGCAGTGTGGCAGGTTGAGATTATTTATGAATTCCAAAAAGAGAGATTATGTTTGTAAACTGGTCTGTTCCTCAGGGCATGATACCGTTTCATTGTATTAGATTCAGCTGAGATGTCTGATTAAATTATGCTAAGATTAGGGCTTTGATTTGACCAGTCAGTAGAGTGTAACTCAGTTTGAGTCCCCGCCCCCTTCGTGGGCTTTATAAATGGACACACAATCAAGGAGATGCACAGAAGAAGGTACACGAAAAAAGAGAGAGCTCCATAGACATGGAATAAGATTCAGAGACCCCAGGAAGAGAGACAAGCCCTGTGCCAGCCTACAGGTGAGATTGGAAACTGGGACCACAGAGCCTTAAGAGGAAGAAGGAAGGCTTAATCCTCACAGACATCAGCAACCATCTTTGGTGAGAAAGCACCTCTTAGGGTACCTTGAATTGGACTCTTTAGGGCTGGTAACTGTAAGCTTCTATCCCAAATATATACCCTTTATAAAAACCAACAGATTTCTGGTACTTTGCATTGGCACCCCTTTGGCTGACTAATACACACAACTTTTCCTCATTTACTGGCCTTCCTGTTAGCCCCCCTTTCTCTATATTTATCTTATTTAAGATTTAAGAAATCTGAAAGATGTAAGAAAGTCTAAAAGTATAAGAATGCTATCAGCACATGAGGTCTGGAAACTGCTGGAGAGCCCCATGCCTTCAGCGTGCTACAGCACAGCAACTTGGAGTTACTTTGGTTCCAATTGGTAAGAGCAAGTATGGTTTCATGGTTTCCCCAGAGAACTTCAATGTAGAGATACACTACTGTTTCTTTCCCAACATCCCTTCCTGATGCTTGGCAGGTTCAAACAAAATGACCTCATTAATGGCTAAAGTTTTTGACAGAATTGTCTCTTACTTGCTTTAAAGTATCAACCCCCCAAAGAAACAGACTAGGTAGACCCCCAAAATCTTTATACTCTGGATTTTACAACATTCTGGTAATATGAATACATTTCATTGAAGAATCTACAATGAATGTGGAGTGGACTAAATGGTTGACTATGATATAATTGTATCCATGATCTCTTACTATCCTAACTAGAACTTCCCCTTGGCTGGCTTTTGGATTTCTGAGTTTTACTCAACCATGATACTGTACTTGAAAAAGCTTAGAGAGATGTAACTGGAAGTGGTGCATGTACTGCTTCCCTCAAACAGACAGAAACTGGCTAATTCCCCCTAGTCCCAGAGAGGCACCCGGGAGAGAGTCAACGTTTCAGGAATGACAGAAGAATGAGGAGACCAAATAAGCCACAGAATTTTAATTTTAAGCAGGTACCAGTAGGAAATAGAATTCCTCCAGTTTTAATACAGAGATTTGACGATGGAACTGCTTACAAAGACATGGACAGGGTTAAAGGACATACCAGGTACCCTAAAGCACCCAGAGACTAGCAGCAGAGGAAAGCAGTTAACACCCTCGGGCAAGGGGACAAAATGGTGTTACCTCTGCCCAGTGACAGAGAGCAGGAGCCCTGGACCAGAGGCTGCCCAGGAAACTCCTCAGGGAAGGAGGCAGCCCCTGCCAGAAATGTGGTGCTAACTTGGAGGTAGGGGGCTGAGCAGATATGAAATACCCCAATCACCTCTGCCCACCTTCCAATCCTGCTGGTAAGCCAGCTTCCCCAGCTGGCCTCTTCCATTAGCCAAACCCAGTCAGAGGCCAGTCAGGAGGAAAGCTCGGGCAGCCATCCACAGAGCAGGGCAGAAAAGAGGGGGCAAATGGGATAACTAATGAACAAGGAATCATGCAGTTATAAATATCACCCTCAGAAAATGCATTTCACTGGGTTATCACTTCCAAAGTGTTAATTACTCCCAGCTTCTGTCAGGCAGGCAGCCAGAAATAGTTAAATGAGACTATGGGTATTAGCCATAGAGCTCAGGGCTTGAGGAAACAGGTGGAAATTGGTATATCCCAACTCATGTCAATGTTTTAAGCCTTCTCCCCAAGTTTTAAAGAGGCTTAGACTATGAGATGGCAAGCCTATTTTTAATAGTTAGTCCAAAGCTTTTGTTCTTGAACCTCACTTGTTTCACAAGTGTAGCATTCACTTTCCACAAATGTGCACCAGACAGATTTCCTCAAGGCTTGTGACACTCGGGACCAATTAAAATTCTGGATCCATCGGGGTTTTTCTGTACTACAATCAAATTTCCTTCAGACCCTGATGATTCCTCTACACAATCAATTAAATTTTAATATCATGTTTTACATTTTATTATTTTCAAATATTTTAGCCACAAAATGTTCTTTAAAATACATTTCTATGTGCGTATGTGTTTCCATATGTAAATAGACAAGAGCTTTCCCAATACCCTGGGGCCATTTTGACAGTCAGCAGGTGTCAGTGAGTTTACTTATGCAAGGGCATCAAATGTTTGTCTGGCATGCTCAAACCAGGAGCGGCAGCTGATGCAGAAAATGAAGACCATCTTCCATGTTTCCCTTACAGAAGAGGCACTCAGCGCTTGTCATACATGCCTTCTGAAGGCTCGTGTGCTTGGCAGAGCTGGAAGTATATTCAGAATGCACAACATCTGCAAATAGCAGAGCTGTACTTGCTAAAGTTCATTGCTTTAAAGAAAGTGTCGAGGGCCCAAAGAGAATCTAGTGTCTGACATGTGGAATAATAGCTAGGTTAAGGCACCAAGCAAAAGGAAGGTCACGCTGGTATTCATTGCGCTCTCCCTACCCAAGCCCTTGTCAGGAGAAAAACCATCTCCCAGGTATCAGGAAAGGATTTGTGAGTGTTACATCTGATTTTCCTTTCAGGAACAGAGATCCCAGCACTTTCACAAGGAAGTCTTTAGCACTTTACCAATATGATCAATTTTCTGCCAGATGCATGAAATGGCCGATTGATATTCTCACTACCTGCAATGCTCGTCTCTTTGAACATTGATTTCTCTGCTAACCTTGATGAGAGAATCTTAGATTGCAGATTGGTCATGTGACAGGAGAGGATTTGCCTAGACAACTTGAATCTATGATTGACAGGTATCTTGCACCTAAACTGGCTGGAATCCACAAAGTCTCTTGAGTATGTTTCCAAGAAATAGCAATTTTTGTTGTTTTTTCTGCACAGTCCTAATTTAGGAGAGAAAACATCACTGTAAAATAGCCAGCTTCTTTATTTATGGTGACATTCACAGGCTGTCGAGAAGTGTTTATTCTAGACGCCAAGCACTGTGCTAGCACCTCTAATGAATGGGAGAAAATTTCTAGCCTCAAAGAACTTGATAAAGGGTGAACAAGACCCACGCACACACACGCATGCACACACGCACACATGTAGCAGCTAATGCTGGGGCTGCACCCTGTTCCCTGGCTCCTCCCTGCAGATCACCCGCATCTTCAGGGGACATTCATGGACATGCCTGTGACTTTCTATTTCACATACCTGTGGGTGTTCTCTAGCTTCTGGAAGAGGCAGGAGGGTACTCGGCTTGGACAAGTCAGAAGTGATAGGAAATTAATGCCTCAATGGGCAATCCTTACCCAATGAGTGGGAGCTGGTCAACACATACCCCAGTTTTCATGACCCTCAGTGGGCCAATTATGAAGCATGATCCATGTGGTTTCTCAAAATGTTGCTGTACTAATCTCCTATTGCTGCAATAAATTATTACAAGCTCACTCAGTGACTTCAAACAACACAAATTTATCTTAAAGTTCTGGAGGTCTGAAGTCCAAAATAAGTTCCTTGGGCTAAATTCAAGGTTTTGGCAGGATTGTGTTTTTTCTGGATGCTCTAGGGGAGAATCCATTTCCTTACTTTTTCCCCCCAGCTTCTAGTGGGCTGCATTGAATTCGTTATCCTGAGGCCTCTTCCTCGTATCCCCACGACCTTTGCTTCCATCCTCATCTCCTTCCCTCCTTCCACTCCTGCTGTCATGTTGCCTTCTTTAACTCTGACCTAACTGCCTCCCTGTTACAAGGACAATTGTGATTACATTGGGTCAACCCAGGTAATCCAGGATAATCTTCCCATCTCAAGAACATTAACTTAATCACATCTACAAAGTCTCTTTTGCCATGTAAGGTTATTCACAGGTTAGGATTAGAACAGGGACCTCTTTGGGGGGCCCTTATTCAGCCTACCACCATCTCCAATACAATCAAACCGTAGTTGCCTACAACAGTAGCCCGTTCATTAATGCACCCTTCTATGGCTTTTATCCGTTCCTGTCTCACATTCCCATTCCCTGACTAGTGTTTGTGGGATTACCTATCACTCTTCTTTCATCCAAATCCTTATCTCAAATTAAAAGACTCACGCCTGCCCAATTTACTTTATAATATAAGAGTTTTCCAAAGAAAGAATCTGATAAAGAAACACAAGGAACTAAAGTGCCATAGCAATTCAGACAGGGCAGAAATCAACTCAAACTGAACTGTGAAAGGTGACATAGAGAAGGAAGGATTTAAGTTAGGCCTCAAAGAATGAACATATTGTACACAGTCTAATGAGTAATTTGGGATATTTCCCCCTTTCTTCTCAAAATATATGTATCAGAGCCAGTTCCAACAACCAAGAGAAATGCCTCCTGTTCTTGAAATCAAACACTTATCAAAACTCTTTCAAGTTCCCAAGTGGAGGCATATGACCCAGATTTTTCTAATACCTGAAGACATATAATTTTATCTGCAGGACTCAAAAACTAGAGAAATACTTTGCAGGGAGATCTTGCTGATTTTCCTTCTCTGCTACCAAAGCAGGAGGCAGCAATTCAATTGAATGAATATGTACTCGGGATCATACACAGCCAAATACAACTCTCCTTTCTAAAGGAGATACCAAAATAAGGATGTTAGAATTACACCATGTTCATGTTGTTATTATAGACTTACTGGGGAAGCAAAATAAGAACTCAGTTTTAAAACTGGAAAACAAGTTGTATTTCATCTATTCAAAGATGTACTTTTACTTTCCACATTTCACTGTCTGGAAACAGGATGTCACTCCGAATCCATAGTGTCATAACGTGCGCCGCTCAATGGCACGTAGTCACAAGGCGCTAGTTGTCTCTGAACATGCTGGCATCTGCAGCAACAGCATCAAGAGCAGCCCAGTGGGTGCTGGGGCCTTGCATGACAATTCTGAAGGCAACAATGGGCGCTCTTTCAGCCCTTGGGAAGGGCCAGGGAAGGTGGTGAAAAATTTATTCATCAACAATTCTAGGAGGGAAGTTAAAAGAGGGCTGGTTTAATGAAATTGGAAAGCCGGCTTAAGAGCCCAGAACTAGCGGCTTTACATTTCTTATTGAAGTTTTTAAAAGAAATGCTGAATCACCACTTCTGATGTCACAGAGGATGATACCACATGGAAAGAAAACATGACTATCAATGACTGAGCAGTAAAGTGATTGAAAAGATTCAGACTCTGACGGTTTAGGATACTTTAACCAATTTGTTTCACTTTCATTTTCTGTTTGTGTGTGCAAAAGAGTGATGCATCATAAAAGTCTGTGTACAAAGTAACTCCAAAAGTGCCCTTTCAGTAAGTATAAGGGACAAATTTTAACAGGTAATAAGGTATTATATCATAATTCAATGTTTTCTAAAGGTGTATAAAATAGCAATGGCATCTTATATATAGCACTTTAGAGTCAACAATACACAGCATTGTGAAGTGCCAGATCAGTCCAAAATCTAAGTATATTAGCCCTTTATTGCAATTCCACAAGAGGTGTTGGGTCACAAACATTTTGCTGACTCTCAAGGCTTAGGCACATAAATTTAAGGGCAGCATAGAGTGGCCTCCCTCCTCCTCTGGCCATTTTTTATTCCATTTTTGGAACATATTTCCCCTATAGAAGGCAGCAAAGAGCACTTCTTTCTGTCTTATATGCTTTTTGAGGGTGTGCAAAAGGTGAAAAGCTATCTGTAGAGAATCAGGCTGAGTAGGAATAATGAGATTGAACATCGAAAGCCACAAGAACTGCAGCTTGGACACGTGGAAGCAGCCTCAGCAGGTTTGCCAGCAGCCAGCCCTGCAGCAGGCACCCGGAGCCCACCGCCCGAGGTGACACAGTTATCTGGATGGGACCTCTCCTTGTCCTCTTTTTCAGTCACAGCACACGCCAGTGCAAACAGGCCGTGGGGCTCCCTCTCAGTTCACAGGTGGCAGGGGCCTCTCCCCGCAGCATGATCGATGGTTGCCAGGGGCTGGGAAGGCAGAGTGGAGAGGTTTGCTGAGGGAACATATTAATGACACAGCACCAACTGCTGAGAAATGCAGTTTTTTCTTCTTCCATAGGCTGCACATTTTCTATCAGAATGCAGATTTCCTGAGCATTGTCATGCAACAATCTTGGAAAAGAATTGGTTGCCATCATTCATCCCTCTCAAAATAAATAAAGAAAATAAAAAAGCTTGCCATTTCATTAAACGCCAGTGTTATGTTTTTGCCTGCATGGCTTTCAGAAGTTCCTGGAGATCTGTCTCACATTAAAGGGGACAGATAGTGGCTGGAACCTGGCCAGGCATGTTGCTTTAGCAGTGTGGAGAAGCTGGCTGCCTCCTAGAACAACAGCGACCTACAGGGTCGGGACCTCCAGGCAAGGTTGTGCTGAGCCGAGCTGGAGTCAGCTCACTGCCACTACTTGTGCTCAGGTTCAGGTGACAACCTACCTGCCCCCACTCCCAAGAAGGGACTACTTTTCTTGCAAAAAGAGCTTAAATTGACAAGCTCTGAAACTATGGGGCCGCCTCTGCTCAGAAAAGGTCGCCTTTCTCTAACTTAACTTGTAGACTGGCAGCTGTCCTAGACCTAGGGGAGTTTGTTTGGTTTGAACCTGTAACCCCAGGAGAATCAACTGGTTACTGATACTGATGCGACTATGCTGGTCTGTTGAGACAGGGAAAAGAAAAGCCGAGACTCACTGAATTCCATGTTGAACGATCTTCATTGTAGAATACAGTAAGGGACATTTTCCATTCTATTTCTTCTTGCCCACAATATCCCAACTCAGACATCCATAGTGGAGAGGGAGGGTAGTTGGGACAACATCAAGCCTGACCCACTAAGTGCAACTTTCATCTTAGGGATGATAAAACCAAGCCAACAAAACATAAATGATCAACAAACATCATTGCATGAAGAAATAGAAATATAATCTGGACAGCTAAAGTATAAATCAACAATGAAGTTGCTAATTATAAAAGATTTATGAAACATGCCAATATTAATGGCTAATACATATTAAGCTCTTATTATGTGCTGTTCACTGAACAATTAATTGTCTTACTTCATTTGTTCCCCTAATGACACTTTTTTCATATGAAATAAGTTTAATTATTATTCCCATTTTGTAAAGGAGACAACTGAAGACAACTGGCATAAATTTGCCTCAACTCAAAAAGCTAGAGATGCTTGAGCTAGGATTCAGATCCAGGCAATGGACTTCAAAGCCATATTTTGTAACATGCAAATGTACTTCTATTGTAGGAAATAAAAAGGAAACTATCATAAAACAATTTTTGCTTCCTTTAACTTATATAGAGGTAAAACTGACATTAACTTTTGGGGGGTTATTTTGAAAAGCATGCAAATCTAATCAGTAAGTCCAAGTGGGTATCACTTGTGAAGGGAAAAGCAAACTGAGAATAGAGAAAGAAAAGCTGAGAGAACTTTTAAATCACATCAGCAGCGTATGAAAGCTAAGGGAATTGGCAAAGTCACTGTAGCACAACCAATAGCTATTATTTTTGAAAATGCATGCAAGGGCAGAATTCCCTGAAGCTTGAGAAATAGTGAATGCAATGCTCAGCTCAGAAATTGGGACCAAGGATGGTTGTAGTCACTACATACAGTGGAAATGCTATTTTAAAATGTCAGTTTTATTGTCTTGAGGGGATGCCTTCAGGCAAAAGTCACCACCTCATGGATGATGAGTAAGAGTTTCACCCAGCCTAATCTTCTCTGGTTCCTGATGGATATATTTTTGAAGTGATGTAGGAAACTGATGGCAGGTGTTTGTCTCCTAAAATTCTAGCCCAATCCCTGTGCAACCAATTCTTTAACGCCTACTCTGTGCCTCAGCCTGTGCTCTGTAGCATCTCATACTCTATGTGGAGAGACTCCTTCATTCAACAAATATCAATTGATTGAGTGGAAACTGTGTGACAAACAATATTAGAAGCTGTCTCCTATACTATAAACATATATTGTTTCTAATCTTTCAAGCAAACCTCAAGTCCGGACCTTATGAGTCTAGTTAAATGAATAAGATGAAGCTCAGAAAGTTTAAATAACTAGCTAAGGCCACACAGCTGGTAAGTGATAGAACTGGGTCAATCCAGGTGGAGTGGAATCAGAAGTCCACATTCTTACTGCCCTTATTAGTTATGAACAAGACAATGCACCAGAGGTTCGAGAAGCTGTCTTAGGAGTTTAGGGGCAGGAAATTCCTTCGCAGAGTGGGAGTGAGAGGCAGAGAATATAGGAATAGGGAAATTTCTCAGAATAAAATGCATTTATAGTTTATGGCGAATCTCAAGGAATAATGAGGTAGACCAAGAAGTAAGGAACATGATTCTGCAGAGGTGGTGCGAGCAAAAGCACATTGCACCAATAAGTCCAATGCATGATCCTCAATGTATAAAGTCCAGCTATGGGAAAGAAGGTTGGAATATAAGGTAAGCAAGTTGTATTGAGGTAACAGGAAAGAGTGGACTTGGATAATACCAATGGGAATAAAAAGGAGGGAACAACTCAAGAGATAAGGAATAAAAAATGACTTGAAAATACTTGAAAACTACATCACGTAGGAACAAGAAAACATGAATGGTCATGAGTATCAAGGGCTTGAGTTTGGAATAATAGTGTTGCCATTAATAGAAGAAATACAGGAAGAAGGAAAATCAAGATGGATTAAACTTTAGACAAAATAAATTGAGGCCAGTGGAATGACCAGAAAGAGATATCTAAAGTGAGCTCATTGGGAATTGGCTGTGGCTCAATCAGTAGGGCTCCCGTTTACCATATGGGAGGCCCTGGGTTCGGTTCCCGGGGCCTCCTGGTGAAGGCAAGCCAGCTCACACGGCGTGGTTAGCTGACCCAGCGAGCACAAGGAGCAAGGGGGGGATAAATGAATAAATAAATTAAAAAAATAAATAAATAAAAAATAAAGTGAGCTCATCTGAAGACTCAGATGTAGAGAAAGACATTAAGTCCATACCACATAAGACTGTCAAGGGGTAGGGTGAAGAAACACAAAAACGGAAATGGGAGAAGAGTATAACTGGAAAAGTGGGTGGACAGGTGAGAAGAGAACCAGGAAACTATGAGAAAAGCCAGAGGAAAGCTGGCTTTGAAAAGGAAGGGATGGTCAAAGCACCAAAAGCTGTAGAAGACTCAAGAAAAATGAGGATGAAGACCATATGACTAGGCTCAGTTACTAGTCTCTTTTTGAGAAAATACTTGCAGTAATGGACCAATGAGGGAGAAGAAGCTTTTGGTGTCAGTGGTAGGAAGATAACAGCAGTATGTGTATTCTCTTTATTTAGGAAATTTGATAGGAAAGGGAAGACAGAATATAAGCTTTTTCAGGATATTACAGTCAACTGAAGAAATTTTGTTTTTTAATGTGAAGGCAAACTTGTTTGGATGTGGAAGGTTTGGAAGGGGAGATTACAAAAGCTAAAAAAGAGGGGCTTAATAGATTGATCAACCCTCTGGAGAAAGAGGTAGAAGAGTTTGGACTAATGGCAAAGGCAGAGTTTATTGTAAGGATGAGTTCCTTTTAGACAGGAAAGGAGGGGAAAGGCATGGATGAAGTTTCAGGAAAAAAATGTAGTAGGGGAGAAGGAAATTGAAAGAAGTCTCACTTATTTCAGAAATAAACTAAATCCTCTATAGAATAGACCCAGTGGGGATGGGGACATAAGGGGAAGATTATTAGGAAATGAAACCCCACAGGTATGGGAGTCAAATATTAGATAGAAATATGGTTCAAAAATACCTTCCCTACCCTAGGAGGCCTTTCTCAGTACTGGAAACTCCACTCCTACAGTGTATCCTTTGGGTCTTTAATATTCTTCCATCTTTTACTAACTCTAAGAAAGTGAAAATAGTCCAAGAGGGACACTGTTTTATCATGTCATGAAGTAATGCTTTGCATGGAAGTTGGGATAGCCAACAGGGAGGGAGTCTAGGTCAGGCAGCTGAAAGCAAAGAACCAAGGCCTTTGATATAGGAGGTATGCCATAGGAGAAAGCATGCAACAAAAGCAGGAGATAGGTAATGGAAGAAAGGAGGCTCACAAAAAACAAGTTTGTACAATTCCCCTTTTTGACAAAAGAGGGCTTCTTCATGACCAGATCTTCTTGCTCTGTCATTCCACAGCCACAGAGCTTCTCTCTTTGGGTCTAGAGATTGTTTTTTTTTTTTTTAGGGCCAAAGTGTTTTCATAGATAATGCCATAATACATCCTAAGCAATTTGAAACAAAGTGCAAATCGCTAGTCAACTGTGAACCATCAGAGCTCTCAGAAAACATCTGTTTCTTTTATAGTTAAGATGCCAACAAGGCTAAACACCAATTTCTTCCCACTGATTTAAATCAATAGCTTCTCTCTCTCTCTTTTTAATTGAATAGAAGTGTGGGGAAAATACCTCTTAACACACTCAATACCTCCACAGCAAAGGTACTTTCAACAGGGGGCCTACATCTAATTTTATAAGTTGATGTGGATCCTGCATTTAATTATACTCAGATATTGGTCATTAGTCCTTATTCAAATTCAGCATAGTGGTAGAAATATACATTACCCACAAAAGGCATTTGTACTCTAGTAGGGGGGGAGTATAAAAAAAAAGGTGTATCCAAAGAGTAAAAGAGAAACTAGCTTCATTTCACATACAGCTGTTTGCCTGGCATCTGAATGTATACTTGAAAATCAGTTTGCCATTTCTGGACATTTCTTGTATAGTAGTGTAAGAGCTCAACATCACAGAAACCTCTAATACTATGGTAAGAACATATCACAATTAGAATGTATTCTGATGGTCTCTGAGGGTATCTTCTCATCTGCCACTCCACACTCAGGATGGAGTGGGTGGCACTTGGCAGGAGAGAAATATTTGTAGAATGAATGAACAAAGTTCCACCTCTTGCATTACTGACAGTGCTTACAATGATTTGAATCAATAAGTATTGGATTTATTCTTTTGCTGAAAAATTCATTAACCACGTGGCTGCACTTTTTTAGAAGCCCATATCATGGCTAGTCCCTTCACAGTAAAATGGGAAGATTTGGAATATAAAAGTTAACTTCCTGAGCCCCCATTTCCTCATCTGTAAAATGGGGATCATAATGTTTACCTTGGGAATGTAGTGAAAATTAGATGAGATAATGTAATGTGATGCACCTGTCTTGGTTCTGGCTTCCCCAAAAGCTGATCTTGAGACAGGATTTGAGTGCAAGTAATTTATATGGAAGACAATCCCAGAAAACACTGATATAGGAAAGGCAAGGAAGTTGATAAGGGGTGGTTATTGAATCAGTTACCACTGTGGGAAATTGGGGCTCAAACCCACTGGGAAACATTGGGAAACAGCGTAGAGTACACCCTTCAGAGTTATCTTCTTGAGGAATGAAGGAGCTGGGGTATTTATCCACCAACTCCCATCACTCATGGATTATGGGTGACTGGTGTGTGAGGGCTTTTAATTCCATTCTTGCCTGCCCTAGTCTTCAGCAGAGCCGGTTCCAGAAGTCAGAGAATGCCCTCAGCAAGACACAAAGGTGCTTGCAGGCAGGCTGCATGAACATGGTGAGTGCAGAGGGGTATGAGCAGACCAGTGACAGCATTGACTGAAGAGTCTAACTTTGAATTTGGCACCCAGCACATAAATCAGCAAATAGCTGCAAATTATTATTTTCTGTCTCTCCCCACTAAAGTGAAAAGTCCATGAGGGCTGGAGCTATGTGTTTCCTGTACATCACATTGCCCACAGTACATAGCACAAACTCTGGAAAGACTTGTAGACGGCATGAACAAAAGGAGTGGCCAAAGCAGCTTCACAAGACACAGAAGAGAAGCCACAAAGTGTAAGGTGGGTATATGGAAAGTGCGTGTGGGTGCAGTTGAATGTGAAGGCTCTTCATGTGAGGTCTTCAGATATTGACTCTTGTTCAGCACCACCACCCTTTTTCCCAAACTTACAGCTGCGTCCCATTTCCTCTTGCCCCACCAGCCAAGAGAATTTATCGAGACAATCACCCTGACTGGTAGAACACTCTAGATAACCCTGTGCAAGGCCTTCTGTAAAACATGTCAGGGGAAGACATATCCATCCATTCTTGAAAATGAAGAAAATTCTGCCTCTTCTGGGAAACCCATCCCAGGATTGCCAAGCAAATGCCTGACACTTTGGTGAGAACCTCACTAAGACCACGACTCCTGAAAGCTCTCAACATAGACAGAAATTTGTTCACAAAACTACTCTCCATCCTGCCTGGTCCTCTTTAAGTGAATAAACGTTAGCTTTACATTTTCATGCTAAAAGTAAAAAACTGTTCAAGATATGCTACATCAAGGCAGTTAGGATACAAATTAAAAGAAAAAGAGCATTTATATTTCCAATATTATTAAAAGGAATGTCCATTTTTATAAGGAGACTTCATTCAAAGGTGGGTGAATGGATGGATGGATGGGCGGGTAGGAAGGTAGACAGATAATAAATAATCTCATTCACCTCAGATGACTATATGATTTGCCCTACATAGAGCACAAAAAAAGGATGATGCTATAAACTTCAGAAAAAATGGGGAGATTATTGAGAAAAGTAAGAATACGAATTAGCTTTCAGTGGGCAATATGCTGAGGATAAGCAACTTGACAAAAAATATGATTTCCTAAAGCCTAGAGTGCAGGGAAAGATGCTTAGTAGCACGGCAAGTATAGATGAAGTATGTAGCAAACTTCACTTGTTCTTAAATGTGGTTCTTTTAGTTCATTTCTTAGCTTAATTCTTTGTTACATCTAGAAAGTAATGACTTATCCTTTTCTGGAGCAAGCCAAATCAAATGGTCCACACAATCTAAGCCAGGGATGCCAACCATACCCATTTCCCCCTTCATTGGCAGACTTCACTGGTTGATTAAAAAAAATATTCTCTGGCTCTAAATACAGACTTGACCTCAATCTCTTTCAAAATCCAGCCCTTCCAGCAGCCACTACCATCTCTTGGTATTGACAGGTGAGATACAGCATACAGATCTCCCTTGGCATGCCCTAGTCCCTTCTCTTATTTTAGTCATTTCAGGAGCTTCCTTGCACTAAGAAAACTTTACTGCCCATAGATTAACACTCAGTGGTGCAGTCTTCCCACATGGATTGTATGTGCTTTGTTCCTTCTAATTGGCTGGTCTTTTCTTGAAAGACAAGTCATTCATGGAGACCATTACCCCATGAATGGGAGTGGGTAGGGATATGGACAAAGTATCTGGTAGAGGGCTTTGCTCCCAACTACCCAGCATTCCTATTTATGGATATAGTTTTTCTTCAGTTGTTTAATTCACTTACCATATGATTTATCCCAACTTCTCCTGTTATGATTTTTAAAATAATTTAGAGGTAAAATATCAATTCCCAACAATACGCTTAATTTATTTATTAATCATTCCTAGAATCTCCCAGTTCCTTCTAAAACTTGTCTATCTTAGCTATACCCCTCTCTGAGCATGTTTTAAAAAATTAAACATAACCAAATCATTTTTTAATGTTTAAGCATGGTTTTCTCTCCACCCTGAACTCATCATAATTGCCCTGCTTTTCTGAAAAATGTTCTTGCTCTGTCTCTTGTCTAACTGCTCAGCCACTAATTATCTTTTTAAAAACCCATTGTGAGACATCACCTCCTTCGCCATCCCTGACAATTAATTGCTCTGTCTTCAGGCTGGCTTTGTTTCTACCTTCATTACTGCTGTTCTTAAAAAGTTTATTTTTCACTTGGGTTCCTTGATGGCAGAGTCCATAATACTGTTTCTCCAGTGCCAAGAACTGTGAATGGCTCACGACAAATGCTTCATAAACACTGGTTGACTGAGGTGTTTTTCTCTGATACTCTTATGAGCCACTTATCTCCCAACGGTGGGACACCATTAAATTCTTTGTCTTACTATTATATATGGGCAAAGCATGGACCCTTGCGGGATTGGGGTTATTTCATTGGAGTTAATTCACATGTATAGCAAGAATTGTCTTTGGTATGGTTAATGTGTCATTTCACACATGTATATGTTACTACTTTACAAATGTATGCATTAAGTGTGATTAATAAAATGCAAGTAAATTTTAAGACATTATAAAATTTAGATTTTTTTACTATTATCGAGTAGAGAAATATGAACTTTATTTTCATATTATGAAATAATGCTTTTATTGGATAAGTTTGGGAACCACTGGTTCTTGGTCATACTCAGCATGAACCAATGTTTACCAGGCGAAACAGCCCATATGACAAGTATAGAACCCTTAAGACACTCATTTGTGATGCACAAATTTGTGGCAAATATATTATAAGAGGTAACTCTATTCAGTCAGTACATATTCTTCTTCATTTTACTAAACTTATGGCTGAGCAAGAGTCATGTAGCTTTCAAACCAATCACTAAAACAAGGCTGCAACTAAATCAAAATACTTCTAGCATATTTAAAATGGCATATCTGTAATGTTTATTTGCTGCTTTATCCTTATATAATAGTAATAGCACTTTCCTTTCCTAGCTTGCAAGAGGTCACAATGTACTCTGAAAAGTAACCATGCTATAAAAATGTAAGGGATTCTCAGGGTCTCTTCTGTTAACATATTTGAAATTATCCCACAATAAAAGCTTCATTTTGAAATGTATTCCTTACACACAACGAATTCTTGATAGTCACTACTTTTCAGAAAATAGGAAACAGAAAATTTGCATTAGATAACCCAAAGGCATTCATAAGGTATCTGTAAACATGGATAGCATCCATACAAAAGGCCTCACATTTTACGTGCATTCTCTCCAATTATTTTCCAAGAGTAAATTTTCACTTCACCTAGATGGGTTCTAAAGGGAAACTTTAAAAAATATTCCCAAAATTGGCAAGAAGGGAATTCCATCTGGAAACTAGATTTCATGTAGTTCTTAGACATATTTTCACCTAGCAGGATTCCAACATAACTTGGGTGGTATCTATGATTTGTTCATATAGTAAAAGGAAAAATGCCACCAGTTGTGAGTGTCTAATTTATGATGTAAATGGCATTACTCTAATTCTACTACTGGAAAAGAGAACCCCTCTACATAAGCAAGTTTACCCAAGGATGTTTACAGAGTGGTTTTCTTGCACACACAAAAAAGGCTTCATTTATACAATTAACACATTAATGAAATATATAGCAATTCAGGGAAAACCCAAAGTTTGCTGTTTTAAGCCACTAAGTTTTGGGGTAATTTGTTAGGCAGCAAGAGTAACTGGAACAATTCATTTTACTCAATAGGCATTTACTGAACTCCAAGTGGGTGCAAGCACTGGGCTGTATACAGTGGGAGGTTTGCAAAAATAAATAAATAAAAGTAACCAGTATTTCACTGAAGCTTCAAATGATCATGCAATTTGGATAAGGTTGGCATTATCATCCCTGTATTAAAATAAGGCAATGGGCTGAAAGGGTTTAAATAACTTGTACACAATAACCCAGCGTGGTATGTGCAATGAAAGCTGTGAGGACTCAGTCTAAGGACTGCTAAGCCCTGGCTAAGGGCTCTTTATGATGCACTGCTGTTTCTTGCCTTCCTGGAGAGGGCAGTCTAGTGGGGAAGGAAAGTGTAACATATAATCCTAACATTAAGTAGAATTTAGTGAATGTATCAGGAAAATATAAACAAAATTAACTGGCATACAGAATATGGAGGATTTATTTCAAGCAGGGATAGAAAGAGACAACTTCAAGTTACCTTGTTACTTTCCTCTAAAGTAAATCAGAGTAGGTTGAACGTCCTGTCCTTGGAGTCCTTTTAATATGGAACCTTATGTAAAAAGACAAGATGGGGAAAAAACCAAAGGGAAGCTATTCGTGGCAAAGAAGAAAGACCTCCTTGGTCATCTTCATCCCATCTACCTTCGATTTGCTGCCAAACTTTGATGGTTTTCTTGGGGACATGCAGAGCTCATCTTGAAAGTAACTGGTTTAGTAAAAACGGTCATGGATCATACACAAATTTCAGGGAGGCCTTGGCAGTTTGATAAAATCGGGAGTGCTTTTTCAAGAACGTATTCATCAGGCAAACAGAAACCACAACAGTTATAGTCACAAAGAGAATGCCCTACAAGGTAGTAGTGGTATTCGGGTATTAGAGGTCTGGAAAGGCAAAGGGTGAAACTTGAGGTGTCATAGGCAATTGGAACAGGGAGCAGTTAACTCCTAAAGGGCTAAAGGAACAAAGGGAAGAGGTTTTGATTATTGGAACTTAGTCGCTGAGAGCAGCATCCCCTGCAGAGCACTGAGGAAGGGGCACTGCTCCCTTGGTTGGGAGGCTCTGGAGCTGGGAGTTAGGTCCCCGAGGAGCTGAGACCCAGAGCTCTGAGGAAGGGGTGCTGCCTGGCTGGTGTTGGCATTTCTGAGGCAAGGTCTGCTCTGGGAGAGTGTGGGAGGCAGGGATGGAGGGAAAGCAGGAACCATCTGCTGCTAGGGTGAAGGGCTTTGGTGGGTGATGGGAAGAGGACTAGGAAACAAACAGGAAGTCTTTCAGGGCATACTGAAAAGAGATAAACCACCTGCACCTACTTCTTCTGCCCTACTGCCTCTCCTCACATGTACCTACTAAAGTGCTATATCCTCCAAACTCAAATCAGAGAAGCTTCTAACCGAAGCACCCAGTGCACTGCAGAAGCAAACCTGAAAATATCCCATCCAATCAGATGTGTTTCTACACTCTCTAATGCCAACCCAGCTGGGCAATTTTGCAAACTGCATTTTTCATTTGGGACAAGAGTCTACTTTCTATGAAGGTATTTACAACATTGTACACTTGTGGCTTAAAAGCCTGAATTTCATTTCCAAAATTGCCCACTTCCTATGAGCAACTCTGTGTATGCACACAATAACGACTTGCCACATTGCCCCCTGACAGGAAGCAAATATAAGATACCATCATAAGACACCAGCTATTGTAAGACATTGAAATTTCACAGATGTGAAGATGGGGAAAAAGTGTGCATCTCATATTCAGTGAAGTGTAATATATCTTCACAACCAGCTAGTCCTCCTTGAAAGAAAAAATACAAACAAAAGGACATGGGCTATCTCAACAGCACAATATGTAGATTCAGAAACAGTTTGTTGAACTGAATTAAACTTAATAAGGCATGATTGAATAAAAGAGAGATAAAACACAAAGCAAATCATCCAAGAAGAGGTAATATGTGTTACCCTCTAATGTTTTTGTACAGCTCTCATCAACTCATTCTCATTTTGAGGCAAATGCAGAAGGCAACATTGATCACATGTGAAAGCTGAAGGAAATGGGGGCTCAGTGACATTAAAATAATGTTGCTAAGAACCCAGGCCAGTAAATTATATGGTCACTCCTGGTAGCAGTTGAACACCACAGGAGTGGGAGAACTAAACACTCCAGAAGAGCCAAAACCAGGAACTAGAAAAGTTCATCAAAGTCAAGAAACAGCCCTTTCCTTTGAGCAGTAAAATATCTTGTACTATTAGGAATCAGAACATCTTCAAAAAGGAACTACAGAGTACAAAAAAAAAAAAGAAAAAAGAAAAAAAAATGCCTTAAGTGTTAAGATCGATAACAAGAGTATTGTTTTGCTTCCTTGATTTATAGAGATAAAAACAAAATTAACAAGTAAAATACTGAGGAGAGGAAGTGTTTGCTGTTGATGGGCTTGGATGAGGCTGCTGTGCTCAACTTACAAAGTAGCTTTGAGAAAGGGAAAAGGCATGCATAGGAAGGAAACGTAAATTCTTCACAGAATTTTTTGTTATCAAGGTTGCAAATATTACAAGGTCAATAAAGGAAAAAAGTGAATTATTAGTCTTCTTCAATCTTATCTCCCCCCCTTAAGCAATTAATAATAGCTTTTTCTGTATTTTTCACAACTTTGTTTTTGTGTTGATTTTTACCTCGAAAATGTATCATGGAAAAAAAATATCCTTCCATATCAATATGCACATATGAGACTTATTTTTTTCAATTCCCAAAAGGTTTTTTCAATGTTGTGGGTACATGTTAAAAAAACATAAGTCCATCCAAAGTGTACAATCAATGGTATTGGTATAATCATAGTTCGCATTCATCACTTCAAACATTAGAGCATTTTCATTATTCCAATAATATTAATAAAAATTTTTAAAAAGACCACAAAACCACATCACCTCTCAATCTCTCTATCCTTCTCCTGTTGTACATAGCTGCTATTCTGCTTCTGTCTCTCTAGTTTATTCATATTTCACATGATGTTTCACTGTTATACTGTCCCATGTGACATTTTTAAGCTTTCCTTCTAATATACATGACCTTAGACTTTCCCTTTCAACTTACTCATATAATAGCTCTGCTAGTTATAAACACTATGATGTGCTTTCACAATATTTACTCATTTCCAAAGATTTACAACCTTTTTACCAATCCTGCACAAATTCAACCTCAGTTTTCCATTCTCTACCCTCATTCTATTTTCTGGTAACTTATATTCTAATTATTAACTCCATGAGTTTACACAATATATTTAGTTCATAATAGCGCAGTCATACAGTATTTGTCCTTTAGTGCCTGGCTGGCTTTACTCAACATAAAGTCCTCCAAGTTCATCCATGCTGACGTCATTTCTTCTTACAATTGCATAATATTCCATTGTGTGTATAAATCACAATTTGTTTATCCATTCATTGGTTGATGGACACCTGGGTTGTTTCCCACTTTTGGCAATCGTGAATAGTGCCACTATGAACATCAGTGTGCAGATATCTGTTCATGTCACTGCTCTCAATTCTTCTGGGTATATACCTAGTAGCAGTATTGATGGGTCATGTGACAAGTCTATATTTAACTTCCTTAGGAACCACCAAAATACTTCCACAGTGGCTGTACCATAATACATTCCCATCAACAGTGAATAAGTTTTTCTATTTCTCCACATCCTCTCCAACAATGGTAGTTTTCCAACTTTTTAATAGTGGCCATTCTAATATGTGTGAAATGGTATCTCACTGTAGTTGTGATTTGTATTTCCCTAATCACTAGTGATGTTGAATATCTTTTTTGTGTTTTTTTTTCACCATTTGCATTTCTTCCTTGGACAAATTTCTATTCAAGTCTTTTGTCCATTTTTCAATTGGGTCATTTACTTTTTATTGTTGAGTTGTATTACCTCTTTATATATCATGGGTATTAAACCTATCGGATATGCGATTGCCAAATATTTTCTCCCATTGAGTCGGCTGCCTTTTCACCCTTTTGACAAAGTCCTTTCAGGTGCAAAAGTGTTTAATTCTGAGGAGGCCCCATTTATCTTTTTCTTTTGTTGCTTGTGCTTTGGGTGTAAGGTTTAAAAACTACCGCCTACCACAAGATCTTGAAGATGTTTTCCTACATTTTCTTCTAGGAGTTTTAAAGCTGTCACTTTTATTTTTAGACCCTTGATCCATTTTGAGTTAATTTTTAAATAAGGTGTGAGATAGGGGTCCTCTTTCTTTTGGATATGGCTATCCAGTTCTCCCAGCATCATTTGTTGAATAGACTGTTCTGGCCCAGCTGGGAGGGCTTGACCGCCTTGTCAAAATTCATTTGTCTGTAGAAGTGAGGGTCTATTTCTGAGTTCTTAATTCCTTTGAGTTGGTCTTTCTTTATGTGAGAATCATGCTGTTTTTAACCACTGTTGCTAAGTAATATGCTTTAAAGTCAGGAAGTAAGAGTCCAACTTCGTTCTTTTTTAAAACATTTTTGGCTATTTTGGGCCCCTTGGCCTTCCAAATAAATTTGATAATTGGCTTTTTCCATTTCTGCAGAGCAGGCTTTTGGGATTATTACTGGGATTGTGTTGAATCTGTAAGTCAGTTTGGGTAGAATTGACATCTTAACAATATTTAGTCTACCAATCCATGAACACGGAATGTCCTTCCATTTATTTAAGTCTTCTTTGGTTTCTTATAGCAATGTTTGGAGTTTTCTGAGTATAGGTTCTTTATGTCTTCAGTTAAGTTTATTCCTAAATCTGTGATTCTTTTAGTCACTATTATAAATGGAATTTTTTTCCGATTTCCTTTTAAGATTGCTCATCAGTAGTGTAGAGAAACACTATTGATTTTTGCATATTAATCTTGTATCCTGCCACTTTGCTGAACTCGTCTATAAATTCTAGTAGCTTTTTTTGTGGATTTTTCAGGATTTTCTAGATATAGGACCACATCAGCAAATAGTTTACTTCTTCCTTTCCTATTTGGGGGGATTTTATTTCTTTAACTAGCCTAATTGCTCTAGCTAGAACATGAAGCCCAATATGGATTAAGAGTGGTGACAGTGGGCATCCTTGTCTTTCACTGTTGAATACAATGCTAGTTATAGGTTTTTCATATATATACTTTACCGTATAGAGAAAGCTTTCTCCTATTCCTATCTTTTGGAGTGTTTTCAGCAATAAAGGGAGCTGTATTTTGTCAAACTCCTTTACTACATCAGTTGAGATGATCATGTGATTTTTCTTCTTCAGGTTATCGATGTGGTTTATTGCATTAATTTTCTTGTGTTGAACCACCCTTGCATACCTGGGATAAAACCCACTTGATCACGGTGTATAATTCTTTTAATGTGCTTTTGGATTCAGTTTGTAAGTTTTTTATTGAGGATTTTTGCATTTATAGTCATTATGGATATTGGTCTGTAATTTTCTTTTTTTGTAGGATATTTACCTGGTTTTGGTATTAGGGTGATTTTGGCTTCATAGAAAGAGTTTAGTAGTGTTCCTTCCTTTTCAATTTTTAGAGGAGCTTGAACAAGATTGGTATTAGATGATCTCTGAATGATTAGTAGAATTCACCTGTGAAGCCATCTGGTCCTGGGCTTTTCATCTTTGGGAGATTTAATGACTGTTTCAGTCTCTTTATTTATGATTAATTTGTTTAAGTCTTCTATTTCTTCTAGGGCCAGTGTATGTTTTTTGTGTGTTTCTAGGAATTTGTCCATCTCATCTACATTGTCTAGTTTTTTGGCATACAGCTGTTCATAGTATCCTCTTATGATCTCTTATCTCTGCAGAGTCAGTGGTAATGTCCTTCCTCTCATTTTTGATCTTATGTAGTTGCATCTTCTTTTTTTCATTGTCAGTCTAGCTAATGGTTTGTCGATTTTGTTGATCTTCTGAAAGAACCAACTTTTGGTTTTGGTGATTCTCTTGTTTTGGTTTTCAATTTCATTTATTTCTGCTATACTCTTTACTTTTTCTTTTCTTTGGTTTGGTTTGGGATTAGTTTGCTGTTCTTTTTCTACTTCCTCCAGGGGTGTATTTAGATCTTCAATGTTAGCTCTTTCTTCTTTTGTAATGTAAATATTGAGGTCTATAAATTTCCCTTTCAGCACTGCCTTTGCTGTATCCCATAGGTTTTGATATATTGTGTTCTCTTTTCATTTGTCTCAAGATTTTTACTGAATTCTCTTGCAATTTCTTCTTTGATCCTCTATTATTTAAGAGTGTGTTGTTTGATATCCATATATTTATGAATTTTCCCTTTTTTCATACATTATTGACTTCCAGCTTCATTCTGTTAGGATCAGAGAAAGTGTGTTTTATAATTCACTCTTTTTAAATTTATTGAGACCTATCTTGTGGCCCAATATATGTTCTATCTTGGAGAAGGATCCATGAGCACTTGAAAAGAATATGTATCCTGCTGTTTTGGGGTATAATGCTCTATCACTCTATCAGTGTCATTTAACATATTATTCTAGTTTATTTATCCTCTGTCCAGATGTTCTACCCAATACTGAGTGTGTGGTATATTGAAGACTCCAACTATTATGTTAGAGACATCTATTTCTCCCTTCAGTTTTGCCAGTGTGTGGCCTCATGTATCTTGAGGCATCCTGGTTAGGTGCATACATATTTGTTATAGTTATTTCTTCTTGGTGAATTGTTCCTTTTATTAATATACAATGACCTTCATTCCTTATAACAGTTTTACATTTAAAATCTCTTTTGTCTGATATTAGTATCACTATTCCAACTCCTTTTAGGTTACTGTTTGTATGGAATATCTTTTTCCAGCCTTTCACTTTCAACCTGGTTGTGTCCTTATGTCTGAAATGAGTTTCTTGTAGATAGCATATGGATGGCTCATATTTTTTCATCTGTTCTATCAGTCTATGTTGTTTAGATTGGTTAGTTCAAGCTATTAACATTCAATGTTATTACTGTAAAGGCATTACTTACTTCATCCATTTTATCTTTTGGCTTTCCACTGTCATATCTTACTAGTGTCTTTTTTTTTTTTTTAACCCTTTAATTTACCCTCCTAACAATCTTCATTTCTACACTCTTCACAAGTCTCTCACCCTTGTTTATCCTTTCAGGCTGCAGCACTCCCTTTAGTATCTCTTACAATTTTCATATTTTGGTAACTTACTTTTTTTTGTTTGTTTGTCTGCAAAGATTTTAATTCACCCTCTTTTTCTGGTACCTCATTGTGGTTTTATTTTTTTAATTAGAGTGGCTGTAGGCTTACAGAAAAATCATGCAGGAAGTACAGAATTCCCATATGACCTTCCTCACAGTTTACCCTATTATTGATATTTTGCTTCACTGTGGTAGCTTTATTACAATTGATGAAACAATATTATAATTATACTATTAACTATAATTGGCAGTTTATATTAGGGTTCACTCTTTGTTTTCCATCATTCTTTTTTTTTAAATTTTATTCTGATAACATATATACAACCTAAAATTTCCCATTTTATTCACTTTAAGATATACAATTCAGTGATGTCAATTACATTTACAATGTTGTGCCACCATTACCAACATCCATTAGCAGCATTATTCCATCTCCCCAAAGAGAAACTCTGTACCAATTAAATATTAACTCCCCATTCCTGCTATCCCCAGTCCTTAATAACCTATATTCTAGCTTCTGAGTCTATGAATTTGCATATTCTAATTATTTTATATACATGAGATCATACAATATTTGTCCTTTTGTGTCTGGTTTATTTCACTCAACTTGATGTCTTCAAGCATGCATCAGAACTTCATTCCTTTTTTCTGTTGGAGAGATACACTACGTTTTGTTTATTCATTCATCTGTTGATGGACACTTAGGTTGCTTCCACCATCTTTTAGCAATTGTGCATAATGCATTATGAACATTGGCGTACAATATCTGTTCAAATCCTTGCCTTCAATTCTTTCAGTTCTTTCAGGTATATACCTAGAAGTGACACCCTCCTTTTTGAGGGACAGATTTGCCAGATAAAGAATTCTTGGCTCAGTTTTCCTCTTTCAGCACCTTCAATATTTCATACCACTTTCTTCTCACCTCCATGGTTTCTGATGAGAGGTCAGCACTTAATCTTATTGAGGTTCCCTTGTATGTGATGCTTTGCTTTTCTCTTGCTTTCAGAATCCTCTCTTTAACTCTGATATTTGTCATTTTGAATAGTAGATGTCTCAGCAGGTCTATTCAGATTTACTCTGTTTGGGATATATTGCCCTTCTTAGATAATGATATTTATGTCTTTCATAAGGGTTGGGAAGTTTTCAGTCATTATTTCCTCAAACATTCTTTCTGCCTCTTTTCTATTCTCTACTCCTTCAGGGACACAGCTAATGCGTGTGTTTTGCCTTGTCAATCATCCTTTTCCATTTTTTTTCCATTCTTTTCTCTTCCTCTTCTCCTGTCTTTTCCAGTTCAGATGTTCTGTCCTTAAAAACCACTAATTCTGTCTCTGAACAATTCAAATCTGCTGTTACATGTCTCTAATGTATTTTTAATTTCATCCATTGCATCTTTCATTCCCATAATTTACTGTTACTTCTCTTTGCAGGTTTTCAAATTGTTCACCTGGTGTCTTAATATCCATTATCTCTTTAGTTATATTTTCCTTCAATTCTTTGAATTGATTTAGGAGACTTGTGTGATTATCATTGATTAGTTGGCTTAAATACTGTATCTTGTCAGGATATTGGGTTTGTTCCTTTTGTTGAGTCATCTCTTCCTGTTTTCCTAGTATGGCTTGTAATTTTATGCTGATGTCTAGGCATTTGAATATGTTGGTGAATTTACTATGATGGTAAATATCTTTCTCTTGTCTAGTGTTTTATTTTTCCCCACTGTTCTTCTTTGATTTTTTTGGTTCATCTTATTCTGAGTCTTTAAAAATTTCCAGCTTAGGGAAACAGATGTGGCTCAAGTGATTGGACTCCGACCTACCATATAGGAGGTTCAGGATTCATTTCCTGGGGCCTCCTGGTGAAAGGCAAGTTGGCCTGCACAGTGAGCTGGCCCACACAGGAGTGCTAGGCCATGCAGAGAGCTGGTACAGCAAGATGACGCAACAAAAAGAGATACAGAGGAGAAACAATAAGCGACGCAGCAGACTAGGGAGCTGAGGTGTCACAAGAGATTGAGCACCTCTCTCCCACTCTGGAACGTGCCAGGATTGGCTCCTGGTGCCGCCTAAAGAGAAGAAAAGCAGAGAAGAACACACAGAGAGCAGACAGCGAGGCAAAAAACAAGAAGGGGTGAGGGAAATAAATAAATCTTTTAAAAACTTTGTCCAGCTTAAGTTATCAAAATTGGGCCAGGGGCTCACTAATGGGGTGCAGATTTTCTCCCAGGAGTTGGGCTAAAGAGAGACCTAAAAGCAGTTTTTCTCCTTGCAATTTTACTGGCCAGTTGTAGATGGTACTTGGCAAACCTTTCCCTAGAGATGTTTCTTTCAACCTCCACTTTTCTGTGTTTCTGGTCTGGCTAGACCCAAGATTCAAAGTGGGCTCTGCTGGCTGAATTCACTGAAGAGAAAGTACTCTCCTCCCTTGTAACAGCTGACTGGGAGGAAGATGTCTGCTCCCCTCTCACTTGGTTGCAGTGAGCCAGGGGTTTTTATCTAGGCTTCATGTCTTGAAGGTTGGAGATTGGGGCCATTCCTGGCTGCCACAGGGGTTAATAACTCATATATATTGTTTTAGGTTCTTTGTTTCTCTGTCCCTTATCCTCCCGGGGGTTGTGCAGCACTGTCTTGGTCTGCTGACCCCTAATGAAGGACCCTTTGACAGCTTTTGGCCCTTTCTCCATTGTTTTCATGAGAGTTGAGCCCTGCCTGCCTACTCCAGCACCATCTTCCCAGAACTCCTGACTCATTCTTATATTTCTTTCATAAAATTCTATATTATATATGACCCATAATGTATTCAACAATTTTATTGTTCCTATAAATTCGGTTTATAGAATATTGCCACTAAAAAGGTTGCAATAAAAATCCTTATATACTATTCTTAAATATGATATTTCTATTTCCATAAAAAAGATCCCCAAAAATGGGATTACTGATTCAAATGGATACATAAATTTTAAACTTAGAACTTGGTTATATATTACTCTCCACAAAAGATAGACAAAATTCACATTCTAACCTACATTATGACAGTGCTAGTTTTTCCACACCATCATCAATACTGGATATCAATATTTTTTTAAAATTAATATTGGCCAATGTCTTAATTTGCTAGATACTAAAACAAATACCATACAATGGTTGCCTAAACAACAGGAATTTATTGGTTTTAGAGGTTAGAAGGCTCACTTCTTCATGGGATTGGTATCTTTTGGCTGTCCATCTTTGGGGTTCCTTGGTAAGGATATATATTGGCTCACATAACTAAGAAGTTCATGAGTCTTGATTTCAGGTGTGGCTTGATCCAGGAACTCACACGATAATCAAGGCCCAAGCTCTCTCCATCTCTGGGGTCTTCTTTCATATACACGTTGGCTTTATTTTTGGGTTCAAATAGTATTAGAATGGCAATAACTACAGGCCTACCTTCTCCTGGGTTCAATTTCAGTAGAAAAGATGGTGTCTCTGTCCAGTAGTTTTCCTAAACTTACCATTCTGTTTTAGCCTGCTAGGGTACTGAAAGTAATATACCAAAATAGGTTGGCTTTCATCAATGGGAATTTATTAGCTTACATGCTTACAGTTCTAAGACTGTGAACATGTCCAAGTCAGGGCATCATCAAAGTGATACCTTCTAACTGAAGCTGCCAGTGATTCTGGCATCCTCTATCACTTGGCAAAGAACATGGCAGCATCTGCTGGTGTCTCCCGTCTCTTCCAGGTTTTGTTACTTGCATCTTCTTGCTTCCATGGCTTTCTCTCAGCTTTGTCTGAATTCATCCCATTTATAAAGGACTGCAGTAAGAGGATTAAGACTCACCATGGGCCATGCCATAAGTGAAATAACCTAGTCAAAAGGTCCTACTTACAATAGGTTTACACCCACAGGAGGAATGGATTAGCTCTAAGAACATGAGTTTCTTACCATCACACACTCTAATGGAATCAAGTATATTATATCAATCTCAAAATCCATCTCTGTAGCCAGAAGAATAGAATAAATCTACCAGACCTGGGCTATATGTTCATCCCTAAGTTAGTCATTATGGTCAGTCTGGGGTCACAGACTACATCTTTGTGGCTAGAGATGGAAGCCCATAAGTAGTATTCAAATTGGGGGTACAGAAGGTATGATGCCAGAAAGAAAATTTGGTACACAGCTGTGTCTTACTTGAAGGAGAAATGCTGAGAAGCTAGAACACAAATGTTTACTGT
This sequence comes from Tolypeutes matacus, assembly GCA_026826555.1. Classification (NCBI taxonomy): domain Eukaryota; kingdom Metazoa; phylum Chordata; class Mammalia; order Cingulata; family Chlamyphoridae; genus Tolypeutes; species Tolypeutes matacus. The sequence continues at coordinate 1,377,228 of JAKSZT010054001.1, forward strand.
AAGGATCATCTTCATATCATAAAAATAACATAAGAATCCTCATGGTACAGAAAAAAGTCTAGAAGCCACCAGGTTGCCTTAACCCTGAAGATCTTCACTAACTTCCACTCCACCTCCCATTGCCTTTGCCTAGTTAAATATTTCTTAGAAGAAACTTGCCAGGCAGCTGTAATCCTTCCATCAGTATAGAGAATCAAGACTAAAAGTGTCTTGGATAATTATTAGATAATGATCAGGATTGAGAGCATTTAGTTCATGGGAAAGATCAAGGAAAGTTCTATAAAAGGACAGTAGGAAAAAAGACTGCCATTAATATGACAGGTGTTAAGAAACTGCTTCAGATGTTGAATATGCAGCACAGAACTTCTAACTCCCTTCTTCTCCTCTAAATTTTTTCACCTTGGATAATTATACCCTCCCTCCAAATGAGCATCCATAATAATTCAGTATTCTAATGGGGAGAGTGGGGAGGATAGGTATGAGCGACTTGGGCAGATAGTAGTGATAATGGAAAGACAGTAAGGAAAAAGAATTTGCAAGCAAGAAAGATTTTATTCTATATCTACAAATCATTGAGAAAAAAAGTTTCCTAGCTTTAAATCAGAGGTTCTTAACTAGGGGTCCACAGACCCCCTAGGGGTCCATGGAAAGATTTCAGGGGGTCCATGAGTTTGAAATGAAAATTCAAAAAAACATTATTCTTGTGGGGATGTGTTGGTGCAGGTGTGTCATAAAACTACCTGCCACTACATTCTGAGAAGGAGTCCATGGTTTTCACCTGACTGGAAAAGGGGTCTGTGGAACAAAAAAGGTTAAGAACCCCTACTCTAAATAGTAACAATGTTTTTGAATACTGTACCCCTAAGAAATGCTGCTCCCCCTACCAAAATCTAGGAAACAATTTCATCAAGCCTACAGGTTGTTTGAAAGATTTATTTATTTCTCCCCCCACCCTCATTGTGCTCGCTGTTTTCTGTGTCTTTTGGTTGTGTCTCTCATAGTGTTTCCTCATTGTGTCTTTTCGTTGAGTCATCTCATTGCATCAGCTCACTCCAGCCATCTTGTCAGCTCGCTGTCTTGCTTGTCTTTAGGAAGCACCAGGAACCGAACCCAGGACCTCCCATATAGTAGGTGGACACCCAACTGCTTGAGCCACATGTGCAACCCTACTGGTTGACTTTTGATACTTTTTTGGCTTCCATCCTTCCAATCAAATAGGGCCTGGCAGGTCTGTTTCAGGCTCACAACTGGACACTCAACTTGAACATCAAGATGACTTCAAGCAGAATTTGGAACTCTGCTGAAGGACTGAGGACTCTCCAATACACAGCATACACCAGGAAGGTCTAGAGGTAAGGTGCCAGATGCATGTTCAAGGGAGCTTCTCCGTGTTGGCCCAAAGCTGCCCTCTTTCATTCTGGTCCAAACCTGCCAGGCCCAGAATAGAACCTTGTATACAATGAGGCAAGGACTCTGGGACTATCTGAGTAACTTTGAAGGAATAAAGTGAATGTTGCCAATGTCAATCTCATGCAACATTTAGTGGCCATCTAAATGTTGGGTGGTATAATTTTTTTTAAACAACTTTATCTGTCCAGAAGATGTTTATAAGCTTAGTGCTATTCTCTGATTCAATGTTAAATAAGTCAAAAAGAATACTGGTGTTTATCAGTGTCTTAGTTTGCCAAATGCTGCCAATGCAAAAATGCCAGAAATGGGTTGGTTTTTATAAAGGGGATTTATTTGGGGTAAAAGCTTACAGTTCCAAGGCTGCAAAAATATCCCAGTCAAGGCACAAGCGATGTTTTCTCACCAAACATCATCTGCTGGCAGATTCTGGAGTCTTTCCACGTGGTGAGGCAAGATGGTGAGTCTGCTGGTCTCTGCTTTCTCCTAGAGCCAAGCTCTGGGCAATCAGGCATCTCTCCCTTGCCCTCTTCTCCTTGAGCCTCTTTGGGCTTCTCTGTCTTTCTGCAGTTCTAGGCAAACCTGAATTCCTCTCTCTCACATGGCCAGGTCAAAAAGGCAGAGCAGCCTTTTCTGTGTGTCTGTGTGTTCTCAGTTTATATAAGACCCAGTAAGAGGACAGAGACCCAACCTTAGTCACACCTCACCAACATAATCCAATCAAAAGGAATCTACTTAAGTGGACTAATCAAGTTCCCTTAACTGACTCTAATGCAATCAAAGGGTCTCACACCCATGGGAAAGGATTAATTCAAAAACAATCTTTTCTGGGATTCACAAAAGAACATCAAGCCATCACAAGCAGGTATGTTTTCTCAGAGCACATCTCAATTCTAAGTCCAGGTTCTTTTCACTAATGACTTTTGGTTTATATTTCAGCAACTTCAGGAAAGGGAACTTACTTTCCCTGGGAAATCCAAACATCATCCTGAGTTTGGCCATAAAATAAGGTCATGATCTTATTATTAAGGGGATTTTCTATGAAGTACTCAGTGTCCATTTCATTTTATGAGTTAGGTCCTTTGTCATTTGAGTGAAGTGGTTATCCTTTTCTGCAGGAGAATGGTGTCTCAACATGTGGATGCTTTGTTATCTAAAAATGTCTTTGGAAATGCTCAGAACAGTTTGAAATCAATCCCTGTGCAGCAGGATTCAACATTTATACCCCAAACTTTTCCTTTCTTGGTGGAAATAATTGGAAAAATGTAACTTGAGATTGAGGGTTTAGAGAACCAAAGTAAAGAACTACCATTTACTATGTAAGAGTTTCCTATGACTCAGATGTGGCATTAGGCCCCTGACAGATATTTTTATTCATTTAATGCCCAGAGCAGCCCTGTTAGGTTATAGTCTATTATGTCCATTTTACAGAGGAGAGAAACCAAAGGTCTTAAAGATGAAATAATTAGAGCCAGAAATAAGTTGGGAATCCTGGTCTGAGCAACTCCAAAGGGCAGAATCGCCACATTGTGCCTGGAACCTCCCAGGGACCTGAGGCTTATTTAAACTGTAACTAAAGCTTTCTTCAAATTGCCAAAGAATTCAGAGCAAGACAGGGGAAGGACCAAAGGGGCAGAGGAGTCTGGTAATAAATTATGCCACCAACATTAAAAGGGTTAAGACTCCTCCTGACTTGTGGTTATCACAGGCAACACCGGCATACAGGTCAGATAAAACCGCATTTCAAGGTGAATGGGGTTGCTTCTTCTCCAAGCAGGCCAACCCAGGGGCCTTATATTTTCACCTGGAATATTTCAGTTACCCTGTACCCATGAGATCACAATGATAAAAACAAACTTTTAACATTGCCAGATTATACCTGATCATAAGAGTAGCTTTCAGAAAGAATAAGGAGATGAGCTATTATCAGTTTGGACAATAAAAGGTTTTACAGACTTGGTATAACCATCATTACACAATTTTAGCTCCTCAGAATAGAAAAAATCTGAGATGCAGAATTGTCAAGGAAAGACATCTTTGTCAAATTCAAATTCTCTAACACCAAAAATAACAAAAGTTAATCTGACTACCAGAATTTCAGAGTATATACAGGAAAGACAGCCATAATCATTTAAATAAATTTTTATATCCAGCACAAGGAATATACAAAAGTTAGATGTTTAACAAAAATGAGTAACTTTCCCCTTTCACAGCTTGTCTGTCCAGGTGCTTGCCTGTCTGCCTAAGATCAGACAAAATGAGCTGATGTGGGTTCAGCTGCCCACAGTAAAATATGAGAGCTGAAAATAAAACTATAAAACCTATGAAGGGGCAAACAAACTTCACTTTCACCAGAGCCATGGATCTCAGCTCTGGTTGGACTTTAAAACCCCCCAAGGAGATTCAACAAATCCTGGTGCCATGTCATATCCAAGACAAATTAAATCAGAATTTTCAGGACCCAGGAATATTTTTAAGCTTCCCAGGTGATTTCAAAAGGCAGCCAAGGTTGAAAACCACAGCACTAGGGCAATGGGGAGAAGAGAGGCCAACACTTCCCCTTCTAGGCTCCGTGAAAATTGGCTGGACTCAGGAGTAAGATTTGGCTCTGCCTTGCCTTTAGACTCAATTCAGGTAAATAGACACTTAATTTTAACCTACCAGGTACAAAGACCATCTCTGCCCTCAAGGAGTTTGTACTTAGGTGCATAACCACAAATAACTGATGTCACCAGATGCGATGAGGGCAGTCACAGTTGTTTCCCCAAGCAGTAAACTGCAAGTGAAATACAAAGGAAAGGCTCATTCTGGGGGTGATGGTCAGTGAAAGAGATCTGAACTGCTTTGATGAAAGATGGTACCTAAGGAAAAAATCCTCCAGGAGAAGAAACATTGTAAGCAAACACCCAGAGGATGTGTCCTAGGAAAAGCTGGTGGTTTAGTTAGCCATGGCATGGATGATGTCAGGGAGTTGGATCAGCTAGTTCAAGGAGATTCTTTCCTGTTTCGGATGCTCAAAAGCTTCTGTGACTTCTAGTGATTGCACTTAGGATTCTAGTTGTCCTAGTAATTATTGTCAGACACCACTTAACACATGGCTCCCCAAAAGGGAATGGTTAAAAGCACATTTTTGTGGAAACATCCTGCTTCAAGGAACCTGATGAGGTCAACACAGCTTTTCCCTCAGGCTTGTCTAGGTCTCTATTAAGCTCATAAAAGAGAGATTTCACCAAGCAGAAAGCTCATTTTTATTTTACAGATTTATGAAGGGAGCCAGCCTGACGGGTGAAAATGTCAATCAATTCCCCTCTTTAAAAATGAGCTGAAATGAGAGGTCAGCATCTAGAAGGTTGTATAACCTACATAAGAAAACTGATAATGAAAGCAAGTCTGCTATAAAACTTAATTCTTCTTCAAAATTTGCTTCAAATTTCATGACTATAATTTCAGAGGTTGCCCCTTAAGAAAAGATCGACAGGCCTGACAGTTATTTCCTCAAAACCATATATTTTAGAAGCAGAATTCTTAAATATAGAGGCCATCAGTATTTTGGGTAAGGATTGCTTTGTACATTTTATAGTAAATGCAATAACCCAAGGGTATATATATAAATCACACATCTGAAGGACCTGACTGTTTCATTTATCACCTGTTGAATGATCTGGGTTGCTCATATGCTAGAGGCACATTTTTATTCCTGTTACTGATTTATCTATATCCAATAAAAAGTGAAGAATCGTTAACCGGTCTCCAAAATAGCTGAGCAAGCTGGAATTTCCATTAACTCGAATTTCAGAAGTAGGACCATATGCATTCTCATTATCTACCTCATGGTTGACATCACTGATTAAGAAGGAACTCTGAGTATGCTACTATTTTCTGTTAAATGGGCCTGTTGGTGACTGGTGAAATATTTCTCTACTGTCAGGAAGCCCAGGGTCTTGGAAAACATATAAGAAGAAAGCCCTAGAACATCACTAGGACACAGTTCTTACTGTTAGCTAAATGGGCACAATTGAAGTCAGGTTACAGGGGTTCTGTCACCACTTTGGCACTTGTGGTCTCTGTGTGACCTAAGCTAGCTGCTTAGCCATTATGAGTTTTAGTCAATGAAAGTAACAGTGCTTATCATATAGGTTGCTGTGGACAGTAAATGGGTTAGTATATATAAAGTACTTAACCCAGTACCAGGCACAAGTCAAAAAATGAATGATCAGTAAATACCCACAATCACTGCTATTAACCAATTCCTCTCCAAAATTCCTCCATAGTTCAAAGCATTTATTTGTGGCACTGGCTCTTGGCCTGGAATTCTGGATTGCTTCCCATTGGATTAGAAAAGGAAACCTTAAGGATATATGTGCTAAACATCTACATGCACATATATCTCTCTATACAAATGTGTGTCTATATACACACATATACAATCAAATCTGATGGATACATAAGACATAAAGAGAAAACTTTCATATAAACACAGCAAATATCCTAACTTGAAACATCTAAAAACTGCTGCAGCCCTTCAACCAATTGCATAATAAATTGCAACCAATTTGCATAATAAATGTGTGTGTGCATGTGTGTGTATATATGTTGAAGGAGGAAGAGATAGTGTTTGTTAGGGACAGAGAAAGGAGAGGCAATGTTAGGGCAAGATGTAAGGGGAAGAGAGATTCAGAGAAGCTGGAAAGAAAGCTGCTACAAGATGCTTACAACCTACAGCAAAGAAGTCTTAAATTAACCTATTAATGTTATGTATCCTAGTAAAGATACATCTGAATAAACGTAACCAAGCACACAGAATGATTAAAAGGTTTTGATCACAGACATGTGTCAAATGAAAACCTATAATGACCACCTCATCTTAAGCTCACAGCCTCTATTGGCAATTGACTAGGGACACACCTTCCCAAGTGCTCAGCTTTCTCTATAAAACCAGTATTTGTTTTCAAAGCAAAATTGAGATCTAGTGCCTAAAACAGGGACTGTGCAGGAGACGTGGGTCAGTATGAGGGTAGTCAATGGCATCGGGTCTAATATGCAGCCTCCAGCAACCTCTCACAGCTGCATATGGATTTACCACTTCCAGGTTTTCATGGCAGACTCTCCTTGAGCTAATGTATTGTCCTTCATAAAGTCTCTTCCATAAGAAAATTAGAAAGGCTGTAATATATCCCAGGAATCTCCATAAGGGAAAAAAAAGAATTTCCATTCTTCAGACCAAATACCTATTGGGCAGACTTGACGACCTTGATGAATATCTATTAGGACCACAATTACAGATACTATATCCAAAACCATTGTCTCTTTTCCAATAGGACTATATTTCCCTGATTGCTTGTTTTTTATCATGGAGAAGGAATGCCTTCATGTGCACCTCTGCAGAGTTAGGCTGATTTCTCATCCCACCTCTTCCCCTCCTTAAGTTAATTACATAACCTCTCAGAGCCTTTGTTCCCTCATCTGTACAATGGGGATAATTGTACTATCAAGGTTGTTACAAGGATTAGAAATAACAATGCATCAGGCACACATAAGTATTCAAGAAATAGTAGCCAATATTGTGACCTCACAGATTCTCTTTAATTCAGTTAACATAGAACTTTTACAATCTAAACTGGAATATCTAATATGATATAAACACTTTTAGGAACAAAAACAACAAAAAAAGCGATGTTAGGAATGGCTAAATTAATTGATTTTTGTTCAACTTTTACTTAAAAAGGAGGTGGGAGAAAGTTAAAATAATGATCACATGACTTGGATAGCACTGGAATCTTCAGATCATTGAGGTAGGATTTAGAAAATTATTCTATGTTTCTCAGAGCATAACAGGAAAATAGCAACTCATATGCATCCTTTCAGATTTTTTTTCTGCAAAAATCATCATCAGGAGAATACCAAATTATGTGCCTCTGAGGAAAAACTAAGCAGGAGGTCAGGGGACTGAGTTTCTGGTCTAGCTTCAGTGCAACTTTGGACAAGTCACTGATGATAATGTCCATCATTTTGATTAATGCAATTCTAGTGCTAAAAATACAAGGAGAAAAGTAGCTTTCTGAGTTAGCTCTAAAAATGAGAAGTTTTAAACACGGTTTTTAAAATGTGAAACCCAACAATTTAATTTTGCCTGCTTTATTTATACTCAGTTCCGAAAGTAGCAAAATTGAAATTTTAGAGAAAATGATGCTTTTCCATCCTGTAGTGCAGAAAATCTAGCTTTTCCTAGAAATTAAAACATCCCACCCTTTCTTACAAACGCCCATCCCCAGTTTTTGTGAAAGCCAGATGGCACAGCTGTGAATGTCACTGCCCAAATTCCTAAGAAGGGAAGGTAAACTTGAGAAAAAAAGCAACATTATACTTGCTTGATGCAATTCATGAACATTTCAGAGGAAATGAGAGAAGAGAGACTCTTCTATTTAAGGAGGGCATGTAACATCACAAACATTTCATCATATAGCTTGGCTGTCTTTTAAAAATTGGCATGCCAGGGAAGCACTCAACCTTCTTTTTCTGGTTATTTTTTCACTGCAATGCCACTTTTTCTAGCCACCATCTACATCTTAGGATATTCCTGCCACCTTTTAAGTCACTAAAAGCTGAAAAACTACATGACATTTGTCAGTTATATGATCTAAAAGAAGAGTGAGTCAACCCTGAGTGAGGGCCCGAGAAGCTCTCTTGTGAGTAAAGCTCATGAACTTTGTTATATGGACTGGGTCATAAACGAAGGAGTTTAAAGGTATATCCAGATTCTTGGTAATACACTGTGGTGAAAATAGCTGAGTAAATGAATTTTAATAAGTGAGTGACAGGGGCTAGATAGCTCACTACCTAGCTGATGGGTGACAGATGGGTGACCCACAACAGGCCACAGTCACCTTCCAAAGGGTCAACTGCATCATTCTTTAGGGTCTCATGAGACCATGTCTTCACTCACTTTACAGGAACAGTGCCCAGTGACCCTTCCACATCAAGACAAATCCTTCCACTTTCTCTGGAGCACTGATTGATCAGGTCCCTGCCTGGTCCTGAGGAAACGCTTATCGGACCAGCCAAGGCCCAGACTGGAGAGGGAGCAGTTTGTTTATGGGTGGTGGTAGCAACAGGCAAACCACAGTGTCCCCTTGTCTGGTCGAATGGGGTGAGCTGAAAGATTCGGCTGTCAGAGCAGCATGAGGCCTCATTTTTCTTCCCTGCTACGGAGGGTGCCCCTTGCTGCAGCCAACATTTGATTGTGATTAATTTGTCAGGGATGGCTGTACAATGGAAATGGAGAAATGGATTGCCAATTACAGCTGGTCTTCTCTCAGACTGCTTGGCAAACGAGGTCCTTCCCGCCATCTGACAGCCCTGAAGCGCACTAGATTTAGCCTCGGAGGGAAGGAACCCATTCCCAAGTGTGTTTTAAGAATGAAGGAAGGGTCAAAGGCGAATCGTTTTGTTATTTACCACCCTTCAAGAGATTTGCTGATGTGTGTCCTGGCCTTCTTGGCAAGCACCAGAAGGGGAAAAACCACTCTCAGTTTTGCTTTCTATTCTGTCAGTTTAAAATACTTTGTACATCTGATTTAAGCCTTAAGAGTACAAATGAAAAGTGTGAGGAGAGAGCTCACTCCACACTTCACACTAAACAAGTACCAAGGAATGCAAGCCTCTGACTTGTTCTTTGTTCAGAATAAATGGGAAATGCATGTAGGCAAGCTGTCTTTTTCTCCTTTTATATCCAAGAGATAACCTTCAATTCACATTGATACCTATTGCAAAATAACTTGAGTTATTTATCTCCTCACAAAAGATACTTTTTTTTTTTTTAAAAGAGTGTAACAATGTCCCAAAGGAATAGATTTTAAAAAGAAATGTCTTCAGCTGTCAAGCTTTGCTTTGAAATGGTGAGATGGGTGCAATAATGTTTTGCACTTGTAGAGAATCATGGACAAACTGATTGTGAAGTTTATAATTCCTAAAATCTCTTCCCTCAGAAACACTTGAGTCACAAGTATTGAAGGACTGCCCTACTAGTTTATTGTCATATTACACGACTTCCTCATTTATGGGGGCAGGAGTGGGTGAAATATGCTTTGTTTCCATCAGTAGATAAAACCCATTGTCTTTATCTTGTAAAGAATAGATGAAAAAGTGAACACTATTGTTCAATAGTGATAAGATTTAAAGAATTTTAACATTCAAAAATGTGGCTAAAGCCTATGTCAGAAATATTTGAAATATACAAGTACACATGACATTCTTATAATCATGAACAAAAAAACAAATACTAGTTTCTATTAAATAGTATGTATATATATATATATGCATACATGCACAATACTTATAAGTACCTATAACAACAGAAATTATATTGCAATTCTTGGTCTAAAGAAATAAGTAGCCAGGGGTTCTTTGGCGGAAGACAGGACAATGATTAATTAGATGTTTGCCTAAATTTATATATATCCCCAAAGTCTTAAGTAATTCATATTTTTATTTTCAAACCAATATGCACGCATAAGTACAAGCGTGTACTTATACTTTTTTATAATGAAATATATGATTTCTCATTCAGTAGCTTAGACTTATGAAGGGTTTGTTATATGTATGCATGTATATACATATATACAAACATTATATATCTGCCTGATACAGATATCTCTTATTCATGTTTCTTTAAATATTTTATGACCTTTTATACTGTTTTATTGTTCTTTACTATGTACATATTATTTTAATGATTAAAAGGATTCAGTATTTTTAAAATATCCCTCCATTTCCTACTCTGCTTGGTAACATTAGTGCTATCAACCTTGAGACTTTCTAACCATATTTTTAAAATAGTCCTGTCAGGTCTGGATGGTGATCATGAACCCTCCAATCCATTGTTAGCCAACTGCAGGCAACGTGGGATCCACATGTGATTTGTTTCAATGTCTAAGGTATTTACTTAGCATCTTCCATGTGGCAGGCACCATAAGAGACAGTGGGAAAACAGATGCCGCACAGTCCCATCCCTCTGGAAACTCAGAGTTTAGACCCTGATGAATCTATTTTGGGAGTGGGGGTAAGAAAATTAATGATCATATTTAATGACTGATTTCTATAGGCAAGTCCTAAAGTACAAATGATTGGTCACTAGTTTGATTATGATTCATCCAAGAGCCTTAGGGATGGTCCTCTAAGAGGAAAGATGATCATTTGCAGAAAACAGTACCCTAAGATGTTTTCAAGGAGGATTGATGCAAATGTAGAAATTCTGGATCTTTATAATAAGAATTACTTATTTGGTAGCATGTGCTATAAGGAAAGACTCCAGAATGAAATACAAGGAATGTAACTTACATGTTATCCAGGATCCAAAACTGTTGCTTCCCATTTGATTTTTTGGAACTTATATGTCATAGTCCCAACAAAATATTATATATATTTTAATTTTTTGTCACTACATGCCCACATGTGATTTCATTTTTAAAGATAGAGAACAGAGCATCTTTTTACAGAAAAAATGTATACATTAATTTAGCCAGAATTTAGTAACTCTCCAATTTGTCACACACCATGCTGGGAACTGGGACATAGGGGTGAGTAAAAGAAAGATATGATTAATAAGAATCACTTCAAAAAGAGTAAAAGTGCTGTCATAATGAGTGGTGTGAAGGAGAACCACACAACACAGGAGAGCTGGTAATAAGGTTTGATCCAGTCAGGGAGGTGGGAAAGCATCCCTCCAGAGACCGTGCTAGCAGAGGTTAGCCAGCCAAAGAGGGGAGGTAAGAGCTCTCCAGTCCAAGGGAAGAAACAACAGAGCCAAAGCTTGGTGGGAGGGACCAAAAGGCCACCAACGGCGCCTGGAGACAGAATGCTGGGGATAGCCAGGCACAAGATGAGGCCTTGCCGGTAGCTTTGTTTTCACCTTAAGATGAATAGGGCTCTCAGAAACATCTCCACTACTAGAGGACTCTCCCATCTTCTACCTTCCAAGCAGCAGGAATGGAAATGCTGTAACTCCAAGCATAGCCTAGAACAGCATTCCAGGGAAACAGCAGGTACGAGGTAGGAGGAAAACATGTCGTTTCTGGGGTGGGGAACTGGAAGATGAATTGTTCATGTCCTCTTAGTGAGGTAAATCATTGCGCTTTATACCATCCTGGACCAGCCTTTATTCACCTCTTCTCTTCTAATGACACAAGGGACTGGGCCACTATCTTTATCTTTTTCTAGCATCATTTTCTTCCCCTCGGGTTTTTCCTCTTCTTCATCCCACTTTACAACACAAAAATAGCTTCACTATTTTTATCCCTTTTCACAATACCTTAAGGAAGCACACCATTTCCAGGGGTTTCCTAAGGATGGTTACTGCTAATGACCACAAAAATACACTGGGCTGGAAAGGTCAACACTAGGTTTTTCAGCATGGAATCTCCATTGGCCACTGGCCTTCTCTCCTGGAAAGAAAGATGTGTGGAGATTGTGATGGGTCCATGGCAGGAAGTAAAGAGGGCTAGAGAAGTGGCGAAGGCATCCCTAAGATGGGAGAAAAGCCCCTATTGAGTAGGAAAACACTTACATAGCCACTATTAGCAGCCCTCTCCCTGTGGCCCCATCTGAGATGAGTACCAGTGCTATTGAGATAGAAGGTATGATGTGGAAGGAATAGAGGCTGAGAGGGTGGGCAGAGAATGCTACATGGAAACAGCCAGAAAGCAGAGGAGGTTCCTGGGCACAGATGGGTCTGCATGTCCCAGCTCATTCTTCAGCCAGTCTCTGTCTTCCTGGGAATGGCTGCCCTGCCACGAGCTTGCCAGCCCACTGCCTCCAGCTTCTTAACATTTGCATCTCGTCCTTTTGCTTTTCTCCTTCACCATCTCCCCACCCTCCCATGTTTCTACTTCTCACATAACCACATGGCTAAACAGGTGGCTTGGAGTGAGTTCTGTTAGGAGAAGTAGGCTACCCCCCACCAGCACCCCCACACACACACACCACACCTTCTGTCTCAGTACTGCAGGGGTTCTTAACAAGGGGGCCATGAGCTTGAATTTAAGTATAAAAAAATAAAAATAAAAACATTCCTGTGGGAACGTGTTGGTGCGGGTGTGATATTTATTAAATAATTCACAGTACAGTGTGGACCTAGTAAGGGATCTGTGGTTTTCACCTGACTGGCAAAGGGGTCCGTGGAACAAAAAATGGTTACAAAGCCTTGCACTCCTGTCTTCAACATGTCTTTTTTTGTAGGGAGGTCTACAAAATGCACTTCAAGAGAAGGATGTTTACATTTCCCAGATCTCCTGATGCATTTCCCTGTTTTCTCCCAGCAATGAGGTGTACTTTCATTGTTTTATGAAGGATGAAAGAGCTGATGTGTCCTCATTTCCTTCTATATACAACATGGGGAAACAGAAACTCTGTGCATCACTGCTTCTCTCACATTATGGAGGGGATACATTTGAAAAGTTGAAAGAAAAAAAACACAGCAACCTTGTGAAGCATTGGTTTGGGATGCTAACCTTCCCCTCCAGTAGCACCAGCAGATCTCTCTGGCCTGCTAAGGGATTCAGAATTTGGGAATGCCTGGAGCCCCTGAGAAGCTGGTGATCGCTTCCACACAGGTTCAGTGTAATTATACGCAATGACTGCATTTGCAAGGTGGGGCTAATGCCCAGCTCTTCAGACTGGGGACTGGGAAGATGCCACCGGAACCATGAACCACAGGATAGGCACCTTCCTGAGGGTTAATTTTACAAGAAGATTTATCAAGGAGGAGGACTGCAGAATTACTTAACTGGTAAGGAAGGCAGAGCATTTTGTTCTAACAAGTAGAATGCAACACATCTACTTCTAAGTTTTAGAACATAATGCAAGATTGACTCCAATATTTCCTCACTTGTATAGGCTATGCCCTGAGACCCCAAGGATACAGATATACCATGCTTTGCCTTTAAATGAGCTCAGGTGATAAAGTGGAAAGGACACTGATATGAAGTGACAAAAGGTGCAGTGCTCTCTGTATTGACTCAATCTTCCTAAGTTAGTGATGGTAATTTCAGTGGTCTGGGGTTGGGAATTCCATAGAAACAGGGTTCATGAGGAGACAGCAGCTTGTGGAGGCAGGGGTAGGGAAAGGGGGCTAGAGGAGTATGAGGTTGTTACCTCTTATTGGGATAAACCGCCGGGATGCCACTCAGTTCTGAGACAACTCAGTTCAATTCCTTTCTTTTCTTCTAATGGCAGAAAGTATTTATTATTCCCATCGAACACATGAGGAAGCTTGGAACCGAGGCTCAAAGAAGAGGTTAATGAGTGGACTATCAGTGTGCTCTATCTGCCCTATTCCCAAACCCATGCTCTGGCTACTCTGTCCTGTTGACTGGACAAGGTGTCTCACCTCAGTGCTTGTATGATGCAGCTGGGGGTCTCTAGGCAAGTCACTCACCCACCCTGGTCTTGTTTTTCCAATCAGGAAAATAAGGAATTAGGACAAGTCTGATTTCCAAAATGAATTCCAGCCCCAAGAGCCTATTATGCTAGAAACAAACAAAAAATGTATACAAGTTTTCTGGGTGTTTTGGGCTTTTCAATCTTTAAGCCAAGTGCAAGGTAACTGCCCAGAATGTTCTGGAAAGGAAGCATTAGGAAAGCTATCTTACAGAAACAAATTTGGTTTGGAGAATCTGCTATCCTACAACACAAAACTTCACTTTTGAGACTACAGTAACAATTTGTCTCTTATCACTGAAAGCCTTCCTTTATAGACAATATTTTTTTCTTTTCATTCTCAGGGGTTAGATAAACTTTAGGGAACTTGGAAGTACTTAAGCAAGTTGACTTTATTTTTCAAATTTCAAATAATTGGCTACAGGAGTTATAGCTAAGTGTGATGTAGTGCAATAATAATATTTATGACAATAATGTTGCTCTTCGTGGGCCTAATACCATGATAAATACTTTAATGCATTATCAAATATAATTTTTACAATAACCCCATGTTGAAGGCATCATTATCCCCTTTTACAGAAAAAGTCACTGAGGCTTAAGGGGGTAAGGAATTTGCCTGAGGTGATACAGCTACTTAGAGACAGACCAGAATATGAATCTAGATTGATAGGACCCTGAAACCCACACCCCAACCACCACGATCCTTCCCCATTGCTACTTGGTCCCCTAAGAGAACGCGATGCCATGGTAAGCCAAGGCTGATCATACACAGTGATGCAGACCACATTACAAGAAACTCATATCCTTGTACAGGCCAATGGGGTGCCAGAAGCTCCAAGCAAAGATACTCTTTGAAGAGGCCTGAGAAAATCTGGACTGCCAGAGAATTAAGGAAATATGGATTGTTTCAGGAAGATTAAAAGTTAATGAGAAAAATAAAATAAAAAAATAAAAAAATAAAAATAAAAGACAAAAACAAAAAAAGAAAAAAAAAGTTAATGAGAAAAGGTATATATTTATTCATCTGTGTTTACTTTTTAGTTTTTAATTGTTTATATTTTCAATTATTAAATGTACAAATAAAGTTAAATTAAAAAAAAAGTTAATGAGAGAATGCAAATATTCTCACTGTCCTAATTTTGTGATAATCAGGGTAGGCTAAACATTCGCTATATTAGAAACCATGCATGTGTCCCCAGACCTAGTTTTTCTCCCTAGGTCTGGTTTTTAGAATGCTGGTGATAAACTAAGCCTGATTTATTATATGACCATACTGTATGGGAAATGACTGTAACTCTAGGTATCTTTGGTCAATCTGAAGAGATATAGCAGGGTGAAAGATGTGGCTCAAATGGTTAGGTGTCCATCTCCCATATGGAGGGCCCTGGGTTCGATCCCCGGGATCTCCCAAGAAAAATTTAAAAAAGAAAAATACAGAAGGTGCGTGGGTTATCAGTCCCCGCTAGCAGGTTTGCCATCTGATCCCATGAGCGGGTGAGCCCCCCAGGCCACGTGTGCGGGTTCGCCATCAGACCCCGTGCATAGGTGCGCTGTCAGGCCCCGCGAGCCATGCAGCACGATGATGACATAACAAGAGAGTGACACAAGGGAGAAACAAGACGAGACGTGCTGAAAAACCAGGAACTAAGGAGGTGCAGGCGGTAGGACGCCTCTCTCCGACATCAGAGGTTCTGAGGATCTAAACCCAGTGAAGACAGCAGGAGAAGCATGAGAAGAGAAGGCAGGAAACGGACACAGAGAGTCGCCCAGCAAATGGACACAGAAACAGCAAAAATGGGATTGGGGTGGGTAAAAATGGATAGAAGTAAATAAATAAATAAATAAATTCTTAAAAAAAAAAATGTATAGGGGAGTAAGATATGGAATATAGTTAGTAGTAATACTTTGACAATGCTCTTTCATTATTTGTTAACAAATGTTTCACAACAATACAAAGTATTTGTGGTGGGGTAATGTGTGGGAGCCCTGTATGATGTTATGTATGTTTGTTTTGTAAGTTCACAATGTTTACTGAACACTTATTGTTTATGTATGTTCATTTATGAATTGATATACGTCAATAAATTGTTTTAAAAAAAAGCTAATGAGAGAATCCCACATCAATTTATATAGTTAAATATAGTTACACTTAAATTAGCTTCATATGAGCATTATTCATAATGTCCAAATGATGTACTGATAAACAAAATTTGATACATCCATACAATGGACTATTAATGAAAAGGAACACATTACTGATTTATGCTACGACATAGATAAACCTTGAAAACATTAGGCTAAGTGAAAGAAGGCAGTCATCAAAAAAAGACATTTTATAATTCCATTTATATGAAATGTCTAGAAGAGGCATTCTCATTCAGAGACAAAGTAGATGGTTGGTTGCCTAGGGCTGGGGGATGGGGTACGGGAGTGACTGCTAATACAGGATTTCTTTTGTGGGTAATTGTGGTAATGGTTGCACAACTCTGTGAATATACTAAAACCAGCTTTAAAGAGTGAATTGTATGCCATTGAATTTTATCAATAAAATAGTAAGTTAACCACATATAAAAAGTTTGGCTCTTATTAAATGATTTCTGTTGTCCTCCTAAAAATCTAACTGAAATTATTCCTTTTAGCATACTACACAAATAGAAACCAGAATGCAATAGACCTCGATTACTGAATTCAGTCTCTGGTTCTTACAGAGGACAGGGCAGATTACCATTGGAAAGGTACCTATTTTTCAGTTGTTCATTAAACAAGTTTTTATTAAGATTTAATCTGCATCTGACTCTGTTCTAGGTTCTGGGATATAATAATGACAGAATTTAAAGCCCAGGCTAAGTCATAAGATAAGTCTCACTTTCCAGAATTTTTTAAGTAAAGGAAAAGTGACATTTATCAAAAGTGTAGCTCCTAAGTAAGAAGATCTTAGGAACATTTGTGAATCTAGAAATGAACTCAGGTCAATATACTTCTCAATAGAAGTGAGAATATTTCACTTTTTAAAATTTCAGTTCAATTTGTGGGAAACTCTCCCTGTTGATCATGACCAAAATGAGAAACAAGAGATAGAATATTATCTTCAGTTCCAAAGATTCTAAGGAGAATTCCTTTGACTGTCTAGGGGATTCATATTTTCTCTCTCTCTCTCTCTTTCTCTCTCTCTCTCACTGGCTCTGTGGTCGGAAGTTACTGGAGACAGAAAAGCCACACAAAGGGGAAACTGAACCACTGTAAGCTGGAGTGAAAAGGCAGCTCAGAGCCTGGGAAAGGAGTTGAGCAAATCTAGGGAGTTTTTCAGGTTGAAAGGAAAGAACAGGAGATAATAGGTTGTAGTAGTATAAAGAAGTGAAAATCTCTAGTAAAGGTAATTGCATGAATAAATGCAAAGCCCAATAGTATGGTATCCTTGGTATGTAATTCTTTTCTATAAGATTTCTAATACATTTGAATAAGAAATAATATTTCCATTTTATGGACGTGCAACATCTAAAGAGATAATATGTGACAAAAACAACATTAAAAGGGACATAGAGGAATACAGGAGCAGAGATTGTATATGCTATTAAAGGTAAATTGGGATCTTTTCAAACTATTAGATTATAGACTTAGGTTGTTTAATACAAACTCCAGGGTAAGGATGTGCAAAGTAATTAAAGCGTTAACGTGGGAAAGTGTGGGAGGGGGAGGGGGTGAAGTATATGGGTTCTCCTATATTTTTTATGTAACATTTATGTAACCTAAGGCTTCTTTAAAAATAATAAAAAAAGTAATTTTTAAAAAAGCTTCCATACTACTAAAAAGAAAAAAAAAAAGAAAAAAAAAGAAATAACCAAGGTTTATCCTCCAGGAATAAAAGAGTTTTGAATACACACACACACACATATATATATTTACAGAAATGGAAATGAGGGGAGGATCAGTAATATCACAGAAGATCAACTACACACAAAAGAAGGTTGCAATTAAGGGGAAAAGAACAAAAAAGATACATGCATAAGAAGCAAAGGACAAAAAAAATGGCTGGAGTCAGTCCTACCTTTATCAGTATTTATACTGTATATAAATGGATTAAGTACTTCAATCAAAAGACATAGACTGGCAGAATGGATAAAAAAAAAAGCATGATCCAACTACATGCTGTTTACTAGAGACTTACTTTAGACCCAAAGACACAAATAGGCTGAAAGTGAAAGGATGGAAAAAAATAACCTATGCAAATAGTAACCACAAGAGATCTAGCTAGACTAAGATCAGACAAAGACTAAGTCAAAAACTGTTATGACATAAAGAAGGACACTCTTAATAAAAGGGTCAATCCACCAAGAAGAAATAATCCAACATTTTGCACCTAACCACAGTGCCCCAAAATACATGAGGTAAACATTGACAAAACTGAAGGGAAAAATAGGCACCTCTACAATAATAGTAGGTGACTTTAATACACCTCTTTCAAAGGATAGACATCTAGACAGAAGATCAGTAAGGAAACGGAGAATTTAATACTATAAATGAACTAGATCCAACAATTATATATTTATCACTGCACCCCAAAACAGCAGAATACAGATTTGTCAAGTGCACGTGGATCATTCTCAAGGATAGACCACAAGTCTCAATAAATTCAAAGACTGAAACTATGCAAAGCATCTTCTCTGACTACAATTAGATGAAGCTAAAAATAAATACCAGAGGAAGAAGTGGAAAATCTATAAACATATGTAAGTTAAACAACACACTCTTGTGTGTTTCAGTAGGTCAAAGTAGAAATTACCAGGGAAGTCAGGAATATCGTGAGATGAAAATAAACACAACATATCAAAATGTGTGGGATGCAACAAAGGCAGTGCTCAGAGGAAAATTTATAGCTCTAACCATTTACAGTAAAAAAGAATGAGCTCAAATCACAGACCTTACCTCACATCTGGAAGAACTAGAAAGCAAGCTAAACTCAAAGCAGATAGAAGGAAAGACATAAAGATTAGAACAAGAACAAATGAAATAAAGAACTTTAAAAAAATAAAATTAAAACCAAAAGTGGGTTTTTTGAAAAGATCAATAAGAGTCAAACCTTTCGCTAGACTGACAAAAGGAGAGAAGATGCAAATAACTGAAGTTAGGAATGAAATGGGGGACATTACTACTGACCCTAAAGAAATTTGGTCAAAAATCAAGTATTCTTACAAGATAATCACCATTATTATTCAAAAATACTTTCCAATTTTGAGTATGTGACACACTGCCCCTAAACTGAGGTACCTGTGAGTGAGCTGAGTGATCTCATTTTGCTTTCTCCTCGAACAGTGTGTAATAGAAATCCCCCCAAATCCCATACTCCCTTCTTTCCTCATAATCGAATTGTAGTCAGACAGGGGATTCCATGGTAGACTAACTTTCCCAAGCTTCTTGGCAATTAGGTTGGTCATGGGCCCGGTTCCTCTCTAATGGCACATGTGTGGAAATGTTGTGTGCTGCTTTGGGACCAAAGACCATAAGAGAGTGGATGTGCCCCTCCCATGTGCTTTTTTGTGGAACCAGGGTATGTAAATAGGAAAACAAATGCCCTGGGGAAAGCGGAGCAACTGTTTGGGAATATGGCAAACCCTGACCTCCTGAATCATTGTGTGAAAGAAATCCATCCACAAGCAGAATGCTCACTTTGGACCTTTTAGTAAAGTGAGAAACACACTTCTATATTCACTAAGCCACTCTATTTTTGAGTCTTAGTTAGGATAAAGCTAAGCTTCTGTAACAAATACAGTCTCTTTAAATGCATTTCAAGACACATTTTAAGAAGAGAACCGTTGACTAGGAAGGATTTGACATGAAAATCATTTTCCTAAAGAGCTAAACATACTGGGCTTCTCTAAGAACTGTCAAAATTATTTAAGTCATTTCCAAAGAGAGCTGAGCTATGTTTATTTAATCTCATCCTCTGGATACAAGTATATATAAAGAACAAGAGAAGAATGCCATTCAAGATTTTGGATGACAAAAAGTAGATGAGTAAACAGAAATGATCTCAGTGATCAAAGCAGAAGTGTGGGCAATTCTTAAACCCTGCAGAAAGTTCTGTAGGAAAGCATTTTCTTGGTGGTCTTAGGTTTTCAAGGTGGCTGCAAGAGTTACTGCTAAACAGATAGTATCTCTAGTTTAATGCAGTAGTTTTCCAATTTCCTTATAAGGATTAATGTTTTAATGCTTCTTCTGTAAGAAGTCATCCTTTAAGTACAGCATAGCAACAAGGGACAACGTCTGAAGGGGAAGCGTGGAATTCACTTATGCCTTTGAGCCCTAAGACAAATTTTTACCTTGACACAATTAAAGTGAGTAGACATCTGACCTCAGAAGGGGTTAAAAAAAAACACAAAAAAACTTGTAATCTTTATTACTTTTAGAAATACTTAATCCTTTCGTTAAGTTCTAAAATTGTTCCATTTGAACAGAATGCAAGGGAGACTGACACTGGTTTCTCTCTTCGTCCATGGTACTTTTCAGAAAGCTAGGTTTGCAGGATTTTCATTTCTTTCAGCAGATTCCCCTTGAGGGAACCCTGCTCATGGGTCTTCCTGCCATTTTTATGTAAGCTGAACCAGCACATATTGTTATTGGACACTGGAGACTTTTCTAGGGCAAAGGTAGTGCTTTGTTTCTTAGCTGGATGTCTTTTTATTATTGAACACTCATGTGGCTTAGAGAATAAGGAGAGTTTGTACTATATTTCGTAGGGGATATGCATAAATGTATACATACATATTTACTAAAACTGTATTCAAACGGTAAACTTAGAGGGTTAGAAACAATGTAATAGCCAGCATTTTGTTGTCTCAAGCTCTTCTTTCTCCTGTGCTTCATAAGGGTCAGGTCATAAAATAATATTCAAATGTGATATAATTGAGATGGGTTTGGCAGCAGCACTGCATTTTCCTAAAGGAAGTAAGTTATACTGATTGTAACATTTCTTTGCTTGGAGGACCAGCAATTAACTCAAGGATTGCCAAGAAAAATAACACTTTGTATAGTAGAAATTATTTGACTTGAACAGAAAGTCTAAGATGCCAGAGACAAATGTATGAGAGAGAGAAAACCGGAGAAGAGACATCATTATGTTACCTGAAGGAAAATTTCAAAGTACATGGAAATATCAAAGGGAAGAGAAGAAAGCAAGAGGAAGGGAGGAGGACTGTAGGGACCTGAAAGGGAGGGGTGCATATCTGTTAGTTTTGCTTTGGTTCCCAAATGCATTGCCTGAGGTCACTCTTCCAGCAAGCCCAGAAGCTCATCGCAATGACTGCCACACCCTCTCAGGTCTGCCAGCACTTAAAGCATGCTCTCAGCACTGCTGCTGGAGAAGCCCTGGTCTCTTTCCAAGTTGAGCCTGTGAATTTAGGCAGACGTGCTGATAAAAAGGTTTGCCAAGTGGGTAAAAGGTTAGCAGAACATAGCACAGGTCTTCTTTTTACCAGTTAGAAGGAGAACACCAAACCTGAATGCAAATGAGGAATTCAGTTAGAAAGTTGTGGCCTGGCAGCATCTCATGGAAAGAAAAGAGAAGTCAGGTGGTTTGAAAGAAACGGGCTGTGAGCCTTCCACACTGATAATAGAAATACAATGAATAAATATATGAGTTACTTCAGCTAAATTATGCTTCCCTTAAATTTTTCCCTCAGGTTTCCAGCCAATAATTCAATGTCTGAAAGGCCTTCCTCTCTTAAAAAAAAAAAAAAAAAAAAAAAAACACCACATTATACCTGGGGAAAAAAAAAACAACCCATTTCTTTTTTTTCCAGAAAGAGTGTTTTCCTAATTTTCATGACTCAAGGGATACACTTTTCTGCCTGGACTTCATTTCTACTAACTCTATCTACACTCATAAAACAGACTAAAATTTCTGCCTTTCACTCCCCAGTAAAAATTCCATTGCCGTGTATCATGTCTAGCCTCTTTTGTTAAACTTATTAGTGCAAGAGCGTCCAAGTCAGGCTCAAAGGGCAGAAGGCACACGAGGTCTGAAATGTCCATTAGGGAAGTTCAAATCTGTCCCTCTGAGACCAGTTTAGAGACCAACTCAAAGTTTTAACAGGAATCTGGGGTTTTAGAGCCCCTGTAAGCCTCATCTGGATCTATTTTTCCAAAAGTAACAAAGCCTTTCTTTTGCATTTTACCAAATGTGGCTTTTCATCCTGAGTGAGTCCATGTCTGGTTCACCGTAGAACTGTCCTGGAAGCATTACACGGCTGGAAATCAGAGTGGAAAAGTCTGGTTCCTTTTCCAGGGGAACTTCAAAGGAGGCAAGGCTTGATCCCATTGTGTCTCTGCCTTCTGTCAGATTGAGTCACACAGTGGACATCCTTCAGTCTGTCTTACAAAAAGACACAGCTGGTTTTGCTGCCATCTAGGGCTTGCTCCAAAAGGCTGGGGGGTGGGCAGCAATCAGCTTCTGCTGTACCGCTGAGGACCCCCAACCTACTGGTAGTGCACCCGATTCTCCAGACAGACCTTGAACGTGGTGAAGATGTCTCAATTTCCGTGGAATGGGAATGCTTCCTGGAGAAGTTAACCAGGTATAATATTGTCTTGGCAATTAAATGACCAACTCCCTTCAAAAGATGGATCTGTCATGCCCGAAACTGTGTTCTAGTAGAACTGTACTTACAGTGGGTTTGCAGACCATAAATCTAAAAGTGAAGGTTAAACCAGAATAAAAAGATTTGCCAAGTTACAGCAGCTGGGATTAGGGCAAGTCAGGAGCAGTCAGAAGAGGGCTTCAAAGCTGACTTGCACCCCCATCACTGACCATTGTTCCTTGGAGCACAATAAACAACAAAGTGGCTTTTCCTTAAGTGAAGTTCTGTGTTCAGCTCAAATGTCTGAACGTGTCCTTGGTGTTTCATTTAACCTTGTCAGGGTGGATGCTGCCATGCCTATGAGTCTCATGTCCAGTTTGAGAACACTTTTTGGAAATACATTTTTCCTAGAATAGACATGTTTGTTCATTAGGAATATATCAATTTGGTAGTTTTTTCTGTTATTTTGTCAACTATTGTTTTCTGTATCTTCGGTTACACAACAATCTGAGTTGCAATCATCGTCATCAACAATAGACATTTCTGAGATTCTCCTGTGAACACAGTGCTTTGCTAGACACAGGGTGTACAAAGAATATTTACAAGTGAATCCTCAGCTCCCTGAAGAATTACAAACTGACTGTAAGCACAGGATATATAAGCAAAAATCTACAGAATTAGGGAACAGTTGCTAACTGTCCAGATTACAAATGCTGAAAAATTTCAAAAGACATAACCACCAAGCTTATTCAAGGAAGACTTCCTAGAGCTTGAACTTCAACTTTGTCTAAATGTGTCTAATATGTTTTTGTTGGGGAAGGGGAGTATTGTAGAGAGCAGGGGTGCTGACGATGTATGTAAATTTGGTGTGTATGTATTTTAGGGGTACATTTCAGGAAGGGATAAGTTCATAAAAGTTTGGACCTGGGAAGGTACATGGAATATTCTGAGGTTCATCATATTACTGGGTATCAGAAGATGTGTCTGTGGGGGATGGGAACTAAGAAATTAAACTATATTTTCTGGAGAAAACACTAATCCTGAGAAAAGTAGTAGAGAATATTAATTTATACCATCAAATAACTTTTGGAAATGCTACAAACTCAATGCCCCTCTTGAATATGCAAAGCTAGAAGGTATACATAATTTTCTTGACACACCAATTCAGATCCTGAGGAGAGTTTCCCACCCCACCCCCACCCCGCATCATGAATTTGGGAAGCACTGGTTTAGGAAGACATATCAAGCGCCAATTGTTCAGGCTACTTGTTCAGGCTAGAAAGAGTGAACATTAACTTGCATGTAACTGACCATGATGAAGAGCTCCTGAGCAGATAGGAAATATCCACCAACTAGAATTTTAGAAAAATTAATCTAACAAGGTTTGGAATATGAGATAAGAAGGGGAAGGTTTGGAGGCAGGAAATCAATCAAATTTGCTCTAAATCCACTCTAGTATGAGTTGGGAGTTGACTTCTAAAGTTTTTGTTTTTTTGTTTTAATCTATGGAATACTTTGTTGAAATAAGATATCTGAAATCCTGATAACGATAAAAGCAAAACTGATCTAGTTAGTGGAGGAGGAGGAGCAGGGTTCTGAAGAACATGAGAATATCTGATCTATAGTTTTTAGATACTGAGAGAATCAAGGATGTATCAGAAAGCTGTCACTTCATAAGACATGAGACAATTTTCAAGTTACATAATGCTAAATGAGTCCAAAAACTAGAGATTTGTAATATTAATCTAAAAGTTACTAAGACAAATCTAGAGCTCAAGCCCCTTTGTGGTTAACAAAAGGCAATATGATACCAGAACTTTGTAGGTCCCACTTTTTAAGTTTATCAAATAAGTAAATAGAAGGGAAAAGAGATGAGTAGCCAGGACTTGAGACCTATATTCTTTGATATGGCATTTTGGAAACTGACTAAGCTTGTCTAGTGGTGGCCCTCCCGGCCAGCTCCTTTGGCTTATGGCATCAATGCTCTCCCCAGTGGTCTTTAATATTCCCCTCTCATTCAGCACAATGGAATACTGAACCCGTTCTTATATTGTGAGTCATGTTACTCTAAGGAGAAATCCCTGCCTTTAAGGATTAAAATTGATCACAATTTTTCTGCTTTGGATTTTATTTAGTTCCTTTGAACTTTGTCCGAGCCTCTAGTTTTATTGTCCCTCCCCATCTTCCTTTACTTCAAACTTTTACTGTGCTAACCACTCCCCTTTTGTTTAGTATTTCATGCTAGAAGATCTTGCCATTTTAAGCTCTTTACACATTACCACAAGATTCTAAGGGGGAAAAAACAGGCATCAACAATCTGACAAGGTAATAAACATAAGTGATGTGGAAGGTATTGTTTTAGGCAGTTGGATTTTATTATTGTTTGTTAAGAAAAGAAAATCAAGATTATGATACATTCTCCATATGAAAACCATTTCTGCAATGGAGTCTGGTTTGATCTCAGACAAGGAGAACTGAAGTGTTGGGCTCTAGACCTGACAAAACTGCACATGTTTCCTTTAAGCAAAGATTTAAGATTTTTAAGTAGGCATTTGTGAGGCAGAGAGAATGACCACAATGGGGCTAATTGTGCAGATAGTCTAGTTTAGTCTTCTCCAGTCCAGTGTTCATCCATTTCACAAAGAAATGTGGAATGTGGAGAAGAGGGTGTGCCTTAATTTTTAGTGTGAACAAATCCCTCTCTACTGAATTTGATTCAGACTTAGAATTTCCATTTTATTCTCACCAAAACTTTCAAATATAGGACCAGATTAAAAAGGAATACATTTTTCTACCTTTGACATCAATCTAGGTAACTCTTACCCTGCAGTAATGAATTTAAGCTCTATTTTTAGATTCATACATATTTTACTTTTCAGTTAAAAGGCTCTACATGAGAAATTTGAGGTCAGAAAGGTCATAATCTATTTTGCTTGAATGAGAAAAACCTAAGTGACAAACTCCATTTTACCTTAATATTGTTAAACAGACTTATTAGTGGCCTGAGAAAAAGAGCATAGGAAAATGTTATCATAGGTGGAAGAATATTTTAGAGTTTTAGACTACTGAGAAGTGATTATAAACATATTTTGCTTCCATCTGTAAGTGAAGCAGCCACACTTAAACAATCCATCAATACCAGGAAGAAAATATTTGCAGCTTATTAAAATCTTTGTATTTATGAGCAGTCACTTATTTCAATTTCTTTTAATTTACATATACAGATATAAGCATGTGCGCACATTTCTCCATTTTGTAATTTGCAACAGAATAATCCTAGGTTTTATGTGCATTATGTTTCTTCTGAGAGAAAACCTGACTTTATTAAAGAACACAATATTGGAGGTCAAATCCCCCTAGAACAAAAATCTTTGCCTAACAAAAGACATTAAGCCTCAGTGTAGCAATTCACTTCACAAGGTATTTCAATACAACAAAATTCAAGAACACAAAAGAATCCAGGCAGCCCTTGAGATTCCTTAATGGGACATGACCTGCATTTTGAGTCACTTTAAATCACAGAAAAATATATTCACCAGAGGGCTGCTTATTTTTCCTGTTAATCCCACCGTTAACAACATAAAGAAATAAAATCATCGAAAGCTACATCACTTACCATAAATGCCCGTTGAGATGCAGGGAAATGCCTGTGAATAAACCACAAACAACAGTAAGTTTCAAAGGAACAATTCTTTGCCTGACATTATCTAGTTCATCTATCTTGTTCAATAACAATAAGACCTCTCTTCACATTCTCAGAGCTACGAGACCCCACTCAGTTGGACTAGGAGACATTCTGGAAATGGGGACTTGGGATTAACTGAAAACTTTTTTCCTCACCAGTGTTGTGCTGAAGCCAGCTCATGCCAGTTTGTAAGAGCCGACTAGTAAATTTTCAGGAATCTTGTTAGTTGGGTGTTAAACACAGTTATTAACAAATTAAGTTATAATCTCAGAGTGAAATAAGTTATATCTAAAGCAAATATACTCAGAACTCATCATTCCCAAATTATTTCACTACATTTTACTGTTATCTATGCTCTCTCGAGATTATTTAAGTGTATTGTATCTGTATGACAAAAGTACTATATAATGGTATGCTATTGTGCATCTCTCCAACTCGTGAACTGATGTCGCGTTAGTGGCTAGAAATCTGAAAGTCCCAATTGAGGTATATGTTGAAACAACACCAAAACAATTCAAACCACAGCTTGGGTACAAAGTTCAGTAAATTCAACAAAAGCATTTTGTGAGAATCAAGCGGCTTCATAGAATTTATAATAAAGAATATTGAATATATTATTTTTATATGTTGTATGCTATACATTTTTATATCCTTAAAATTACACTTTTTTTTTTTTTGAAGAACCAGTTTTTAAACATTTACCATCATTGTACTGTTTATACTGTACATTTAAACAATTGTTTAAAGAATTTGATTGACTGGATATAAAAATAACTTTCAATTAGGCTAAAAATAGAAAGTGATCTGGGCTTGATGATATCCTCTGCTGATGTACTTTTGTGTTAACTTGGTCAAGTTGTTTAATCTCTCTGGGTCCTTGTATTTTATAATTATAAAATGAAGTATTACCTACCATATGGAAATGATAGATATAAATCTAAAATCTGCAGCTGTTGACAATAATACTAACATTATTGCCATCAATAATAATGAAGTATCTAAGTCCTTTCCCTTTTTATCCTTGGGTTAAATGTGTACCACGTTTCCTTTAACATTTTTATAGACCATGCTTATTCCCTTTACATGGATGTCCTATTAAAAAGGTCAAAATTAATGTGATTGTTTAGAGAGTAATAATTTACTGTTAAAATACATGCTCATCTCTATGTCTGCAAAATAGGTGAGTATTTTCTGCTTCTGTGCAAACCTTTACTAGTAAATGCTACTCTTTATAACATGAAAATAGGGCAGTTTTTTTAAATATAGTATTACTATATATTAAGTAATAAAGTAGGTGCCCATTACTTAATTTAGTTGAATTAACCCAAAGTTGTTGAGGTGACAATAAGATCTGAAGGATATTCTTGGATGATTGATTTAATTTATTCAATGGTGCAGTACCTTGAGGAGATAGTATGAAACAAATTCCCCTGAAAATATTGTACTCTCTTTACAAGCATTTACCAATATTACCAACAGATCTCAACTCTTAGTAGCAAAATCAACTGCAAGATAATTGTATGCCATTTGTTACTAAGAGTAATAAATAAAAGTCTGGGAATGATTTACTTAAAATACAAATTAGAGATGATTCAGAGTCATCTCTAGAAGATATGTCCTGCTTACTCAATTTCCACTGTGCCTTTGAAGTGGGATATATACAGGTAAGGGTATAGCTACTTCTCCAGCAATTCCACAACATGACAAAAGCCATCCATACTGTGTTTGCAGTAGAAAAAGAGGGTTTGAGAACTGTTGCATTGAGCCATCAAGGGCAAGTCAGAAGAACTCCCAACCTTTTCAATAGGCCCTCTCTAAACCCTACCTCTGCTTCTTTTTCAGTTTTTGATGTTGGGTAAGTTACTTAACCCCTCTGCGCTCAGCTTCCTCATTAGTAAACAGAAACATCAAGACTTGACTCAAAGAGTTTATAGGTAGATTAAGAATAACAAACACAGAAAACTGTATCTGACAAGTGTGGTGGATGCCGTGTTGCCCTCCCAGGTTCTGCTCCAAGGAAGGTCTGTAGCCCTAGAGCAGAGTTTCACAGCCTTGGGATTACTGATATCTTTGACCAGATAACTCTCTGATACGGGGAGCTATCTTGTGCATCAGGAGATCCCTGGACTTATCCATGAGATGCCAATAGTAACCCCCAGTCATGACAAAAATATTTCCAGATTTTGTCAAATGTCCCCTGAGGGCAAAAATCAATCTTGGTTGAGAACCACTGTCCTAACGTCTAGGGCCTAGACCCTGGGATTGCCATGAGTAGAGAGTCTTCAGCCATCAAACCTTTCAGGACTGGCCTGAGCTGTAAAGAGCAGGCTCACTCAGGATCCTGCCATTCCTAGGGCAGCTCACATCTAGTGACTGACTAGAGGACTATAAAGGCCTGGCCATCTTGACCCAATTCAGGGCAATACTGAAAGGCAGTCTCAACGCCAGAACTGCCATTGGGGTCAGCGCGGCTGGCTGTGGGTCTGCATCACAGCTCATCTCCCTGGGCACAGTCCTGCTTCCTCCTCTGCCTTCCCCAGGCGCTGATCCCGAGGGCATACCTTAAACATCCTGAACCCTAAACTCCATCTCAGACGCTGTTGCCTGGGGAACCAATCTGAGTTAATTCTCTTCCATTTCCCTCACTGGCCCAATTATATTAGTCGTTTTCCACATCAGATCTAGCAGAACATACCGAACAGTTAATGGCAACTTTTAGTTGCCTCAGCTCTCAGCTCTATCTTGGAATCAGTCAAGCAACTTAGTAATGGACTCTAAATGGACCAACTGCAGTGTCTGTTTTAACAAGAACAAATAGCTTCATCTGAAAAGGACATCATTGCCTTGACTGTGAAAGCAAATGATCATGTAATGGAGGATGACTTTGGTAATATTATTGCATTAATTCAAACAGAAAAGGCAATGAAAACAGATCAAAATATAGTATCATGGAAAATTTTATTTTATGTAAAAAAATTTGCATATAATTAATCTAAACTAACTCTCCTCCAATAATCACTATAAGAGAAAAAAAATACTCAACTAAGGGATTTTATAGAACATAGTCTGTCTTATTTCCCCTAATAAATTTCTGGTGGCACCACCAAAAGTGAGTAGGATGGAATTTCTTTATTTCAAAGTTATATTTAATATAACCTCCTCTCACAGAAATCCTCTCCCACAGAGGAATGATAAATTGGACCAAAACCCAGGCCAATTAGCCTGGTTTGTTTTATGTGCATGTAACTCAGTCACCTGCAGAAATGGGCAATGACATCACCAGCCCAAACTCTAAGACTCCATATTCTCCTTCCAGCAAGCCCTGGGAGCAAAAAGCCTCCATGCTAACCAGGTCCAAGCATTCCAGAGACTTGCTTCATTGCACTTGACTTTCAGCCTTTTTTTCCCCTAAGGCACCATGTAGTGGCTCTCTTGGGGGAAATATAATCATTTGACTTAAGAGTCTCAGAGAGGTTTTTGTGAAATTATAGATTGGGCCACAACCTGGAAAAGACTTTCTTAGCCCAGCATGTTAGATTCAAGCACATTTATAAAAACACTGAAATTCTTAAGGCTGTAGATCCAGCCTCCCACCCTCTTGAAGGTCTGTCTCAACTTTTCCCAAATTACTGGCTCAGTAATTTGAGAGCAAGAAAGAAAGCTCCCTTCAACCTCCTCTGTCAAAACCCTAACAGCTCAAAACAAAACAAAACATAAAACAAGGCAATGACCCCTAAGCCAACATCATAGTCACCACTGGTTCTTCTCCCCTTGATCCTGGGTTGATGTATTCTTGCAAAGTGGGAATTTCTTTTTCTCCTCCTTACTGTGGTCATTTCTTCCCCATCATCTTGTCCACCCATCACACTTGCAGCAGCCTTGCTATTGGGTAGGACTGACTCCACCCTCAGCTCTGTGGGAAGGTGCTGATCGACCTAAGTAACATCTATCCCCCACCCTTAGAAACAGAGACAGAGAGATGGGGAGTTCTGATATTATTGAACTGTTAGAATAAATCAAGTGTGAAGTGCTCCCAAACTCTAACATCTTCCAATTGCTGAGCCAATACATTGTTTAGTCTGATTGTTACATTTTCAGTTATTTTGAAACAGAAGTATACTACTCCTGATATACCTTCCATTAAGGTGTTTAAGTATATTACATTTCACTTAATTAAAGAAGCCATTGATTATAAGAAACATTTTGTGTTATTGTGTAGCATTAAGAAAAAGCTCTATTATAACACATTTGCTTATCATTTAGGACTTTTTTTTAGACTTAAATTAATTTCAATTTATGAAAAAAATCTTAAGGCACATGTCACACTAGAGGATAATTAAAGATACACTGGTTAAGGTTTCCTAAACTGCATTTAGAGTCCAGCATTTCTGATTGCTTTCCAAATCAGATATAGGTATGAGCTTCCCAGTTTTATCCTCATGCTATCAAGAATAGTGGTGTTGAGGCAGTCCTCAAGGAATGAGCCACCACTGTCTCTTCCAAATCCCCTATGAAAGTTGAGGCTCGTTGGTTCTTCCTTTGCTCATACCACCGCTGACAAGGAAGGTTTCACCAAACAGCTAAGATGCGCACATCCTTCCTCAAATGGTCTGTAATGGGTCAATCCACCAGGCATGACAACAAAGTTTGCACATGCAGGCAGTGAAATCTCATTGTAATTATGCCTGACTGTAAAATACCCAAACTGCAGAGGGCATCCTCCTTTCAAAGAACTTAAAAAGGAAGAAAATGTGCATCTGAGAGTACCATTCTTTGTCTTTAGACTTGTAGCTAACATAGTGAGTTGTGCCATAGTCTCCTTACCCAGGGTGCAAAGTAATTCAGTATTTCTCAAACTGTAGTACACCTAACTGTAGGAGCATGCAAGATATTTTGAGAAGGCAAACAGGTGGACATTGGTCACTTCAATATCTACGTATTATGATATACCCCATCATTGTTCCCAGTTCTTCTTCCCTCCTTATATTCACACTCTGCCATGAGATTTTGTGGTTTCTCTGCTAGACAGGGGATATTTTAACTTGCCTACTGATGCTAGACTTCTGACTTGGTTTGGGAGTGGAGTGTTAATGAACATGACACTTAGGCTTGCATTTGGAGAAAAAACATGAGAAGAAAATGCCTTGAGAAAAACACACTATGAGAGGATCATGCTTCATGTAGCTGCTGGTCTAGGGAAGCTGACAGACAAGTGGAGCAGGTCAGCTGAGCCCCAGCCAACTCACAGGCATGTGAGCCAGAGAGAAATGCTTATTCTTGTATGCCAAGAGTAGGATAGATTTCTTACACAACATTACTGTAAGAGTAGCAATAAAACTATGAGTTATAATATATAATATCAAGGAATACTAGTTTTCCCTTTACAGTGATGATAGAGATAAAAATACTTAGAGTCATTTAAACTATTAGGTAGATCATATTAGAAGGTGCTATGTGAATGACTGAAGTTAGGGAAGTAAAGATGTAAGTAAAATATTTGAGTTAGAAGGCAAGAGATCAGGGTCACTCACTAGCTATAGCTCTGAGGGCCTGCAGCTTATCCCCTTAAGTGCCTTAGATTCCCCATCTACAAAAGGAACAGAGTTGGGCCGGATGGCTTATTCAGATATTAAATTCCATGATGCTATAGAAGTCACTAATCCTTCTCTATAGCTCAGGATAAAAGTGATAGACAGGAGATTTTATAGCATCCTGAATGCCTCAGTATTGGACAATGGAGGTAGTGCATGGCAACCATAACAGATGTTTCTTGAATTACTGCAATGTGCCAAGCACTGGGTAAGAGCTCGATTTACATAATCTGATTTCCAGGAAAAAAGTCCATGATAAGTGACATATTACCTCCTGTTATGGGTTGAATTGTGTTCCTCAAAAGATATGTTCAATTTTTAACCCCCAGTCCTGAAAGTGTGACCTCATTTGGAAATAGGGCCTTTGAGAGGCCAAACTGGATGAGGGTAGGGCAGTAATCCAATATGGCTGGTGTCAGGCATAGAGACAGACACTGGGAGAAGGTGGCCCCATGAGGACAGATTGGAGTGCCAAGGATTGCTGACAAAACACAAGGGTGGATTCGGGTTTCAGCGGCAGCATGTCCTTGCTGATACCTTCATTTGGTACTTCTACCCTATAGGACTGAGACAAATTTCTGTTGTTTTAAGTCACCAGATTAGTGATAACTTGTCACTGCATCCCTAGGAAGCTAAAACACTCTTATGAACATGGAGTGAAGCTAGGAAAACTTGCTCAAAGTCATGGAAAGGAAGACTACAAGACTTATTTGCTATTTTTGTATGTCTAATATTTCTTAATTATTCAAAGAATGCATGTATAGATCTTCAGAAGCCTCAAACAGGACAGGAGTGGGCAGATAGCATCTCCTCCAGCCACATCCCTCCCTCTTCTTCAGATGGAATACTCTACCCTCAGGCCATCATTGTGAAAAGATGGCGAGTATCCTTCTACACTCCTCATTCACTTTTTTTTCTTCCTTGTTTTTGTTTTATTTTTTTTAAACATTTTATTGAAGTATATCATTCATACATGAATATACGTGCTATAAATGTTCAGTAAACATCATGGACTTACAAAACAAACATGCATAACATCATACAGGGCTCCCACACATCACCCCCCCCCAAACACCCTGCATTGTTGTGAAACATTTGTTAACAGATTATGAAAGAACATCGTCAAAGTATTACCACTAACTATAGTCTGTATCTTCCTTCCCATACATTTTTTAAGGATTTATTTATTTACTTTTATCCATTTTTACATTCATTCCCCACCCCCCCCGTTTTTGCTGTTTCTGTGTCCATTTGTTGGGCAACTCTGTGTCCATTTCCTGCCCTCTCTTCTTATCCTTCTCCTTCTGTCTTCACTGGGATTTGATCCTTGGAATCTTCGATGTGGGAGAGAGGCATCTTACCGCCTGCGCCACCTTAGTTCCTGGTTTTTCAGTGCGTCTTGTCTTGGCTCTCCCTTGTGTCACTCTCCTGTTATGTCATCATCTTGCTGCATGGCTCGCGGGGCCTGGCGGCACACCTGCTCGTGGGACCTGTTGGCCCACGTGCCTTCTATATTTTTCTTTTTTTAATTTTTACTGGGAGGTCCCGGGGATTCAACTCAGGTCGCTCCATATGGGAGACAGATACCCAGTCACCCGAGCGACATCTGTCCCCCTGCTATATCTCTTAAGGTTGACCAAAGATACCCAAAGTTACAGTATTTTCTCATACAGGATGGTCATATAATAAATCAGTCTTAGTTTATCATCAGCATTCTAAAAACCAGACCTAGGGAGAAAAACTAGGTCTGGGGACACATGCATCGTTTCTAATACAGCAAATGTTTAGCCTACCCTGATTATCACAAAATCAGGTCAGCGAGAATATTTACATTCCTCATTCACTTTTTAAGGCCTAAATAAGATCATGTGTTTTTCCTGTTCTCAACCCTCTCATCACTTCCTATCATACTTTAATACAAAGTCATGATCTTGGCCTCCAATCCCCACCCCACCGGGATCTCATGCTTGGCTTCCTCTCCACCCTCCTTTCTCCCTGGCTCACCCAGTTGAGTTAGACAAACACTAGCCTCCTCCTCTTCTGCAGGCACACAAAGCACGATCCTGCTTTAGGACCTATGTCCAGCACAATCTATTTTCCAGATACTCACCTGGCTTTCTCTCTAGCTCCTTTCAGACCTCTGAGAAAGATCACCTCCTCAAAGAGTCCTTCCTTAGTCTCTAAGTCACTCCTTATTCCCTTATGCTACTTTGTATTTCTTGGCAACTCCTAAACCCATCTGATAAAATTGTTTGCTTGTTTCTCTCCCTGACTTCAATTCCCTTCCCTGGAATGCAAATCCCCAAGAAGCCTTTGTTTTGCTTATTACTGTATCACCAGCATCTAGGATGATGCTTGGATCTCAATAAATCTGTTGACTGGATAAATGAATAAACAATTGAATTATATGCCCACACACATAGTCATATGTACATTTTTTAAGCAAAAATTGGAACATATATTATCTTTCATGTTTTGGGAACTAGCTCTTTTCATACACGAGGTCTTAGAGATCTTTCAGTGCCAGCATACATTGATCTAGGCTTCTAATGGCTACATATTTTATGGTGTGGCTATATTATGCTTATTTAACTATTACCTCTTTGATAACCAGGTAGACAGCTTGTAAATTTTGCTACAAACAACCATGCAAACATTCTTGACTTATCTCTGTGTAGTTATGTATTCCAGTAGGCTTCATTTCTAGAAGTAAGATTAACCCATTCAAAAATTGGGTTAATGGAAAAGCACAATTTACCATCCCAGAATCTTCAGGATTGGGGAATGAATGATGGACTAGAGTAGACTTACTGCTATTCTACTATAGACTTGTTATTCTAGCAATGGAAGAACTTTTATCATTGATGTGGAGGAAGTGGCCACTCTGAGGGGAGGGAGAGGGAAAAACAGGTGTAATCTGCGGGCATATTTGAGACACTGGAATTGTCCTGAATGACATTGCAATGATGGATACAGGCCATTATACGTTTTGCCATAACTTACAAAATTGTGTGGGACAGAATGTAAACTATAATGTAAACTATAAGTCACATTTAGTGGCAATGCTGCAATATGTGTTCATCAATTGTAACAAATGTACCACACTAATGAAGGATGTTCTTAATATGGGAAAGTGTGTGGGGGGGGAGTAGGGCATATGGGAATCCTCTATATTTTTTATGTAACATTTGTGTAGTCTAAAATATTTTTTAAAAATTAAAAAGTATTTAGATTAAAAAAAAATTTTTAATTAACATAAAAAAGCAACAACAACAACAAAAATCCTACTAAATAAATAATTTGTGCAAGATAGCCAGAAATAGCAGCAATGTACCAGGGGAAACAGATTGAGAGGTGAAGTTTTGTTTGTTTGCTTTTTGTCTGGATTTTGTTCATGTTATTATTGAAATAGTGAAAATGCTCTAATAATGATTGAAATGATGAATGCACAAATATGTGATTATATCAAATACCATTGATTGTAGACTTTGGATGAATTGTATGCTTTATTAATATGTACCAATAAAATTGATTTGCTTATTTAGAAAAATACTGCTAAACTTCTCTGCCTTCTCCCAGTAGTCTCTCAATGTAAAATCTCTTCAACAGTAGAAAAAGAGTCAATTCCATTTTTTTCCACTATATGGGTGAATATAATAAAAGGATGCTCTCTCCTTAAGAAAGAATTGCACTCAAATGCAAATATTATCACAGTGCACCTCACACCCCCAAGTCTAAATGACCCATCTGAAGGGGAAGGTCATTTATAGCAGACAAGGATCACATGATAATGGCCAGGGAAGTGTTTGGAGTGCACTGTGCAAGCTCACCCAGACTCCATAATTATAAGCAATAACTTGGTTTCCCTTTTGTTTTCTTCATTATACCTTTGAAATAACTGTCATAAAGTCATTTATTGCCAGCTGCTTTCATGTTTATAACTATACAACTCCATGCAGCATAAAACAAACTATTACATAGCCATGGATGGCAGTCCTCTTCCAAACTTTATATTTTCCAAAGAGACAGCTAGATTAGTTCCACCATGAATTTATTAGGATGCAAAATGTTGGAACCAGCAAGGGGAAGAAGTTCCATTTTGCCTGAGTTTGCTCCCATGATGGGTAGGAATGCTTTGCTATAAGCTATACATATGTGAAAATGCAAATGTGTCACCATAAACTTGCTGAACCCAAGAGAATGTGCTTTCTGTTCCAAAACATTTACATCTGAAAGCTCCTTTTACATGGAAGCAAAGAAATAAAAGTAAAAAGCATCACCCCCACCACCGCCCTGCTCCTGCAGACAGCAAAAACAGTTGTGGGATGTGATAGCTCCTACTAAAATAAAGTGGCCCTAGAGGAGTGACTCTTCAATGACATTTGTCACTTCCTATTTCATAGCCATCCCCTGTCTTCCTCATAATTAAGTACATGAGTTAGGAACACCCTATATCCCTGGTATAGAGGAGTGGGGAGAAGGTGGGGATGCCCTTAGATGAGAGTCAAGCAGTTGTAAGTTACCCACTTGAGTCTGCAAGGCTAAAGGCTCAGAGCCCTTGCCCAGGCCTAACTGCCTTCAGGAAGGGGCCTCGTCAAGGAGGAGGCCATGCACAAAGGATTGAGGGGTGAGAACACTGCCCAAAAGAGCACGGGGACTTTGCCAGTGGGGCTGAGTGGACTTACAGACCTTTGTGCTTTCCTCCCCTGGCAGTAAGAGACACTGATGGTACCTGGTGTGCTCCCCTGGCAGTAAGAGACACCAGCCAGTTCCTGGAACTCCTTTTGACTCTCTGTCCCAGGATTGCTGTCACGTAGCTGGAAGCTGCTTTACACTGCAGGGAATGGCAAGGAGGCTAGAGATCAAACTCCGCCAAGGGCAGCCTTCAACCAATGATTGCAGGGAGTGTTGGGAGGGTATAAATACTGGCCACCCTGGCCTGATGAAGACAATAATGAGCTGTGATTGTGACCATCTGGAGAGCTTTGCGTGAGTTTGAGCAGAATCCCCTGGGATTTGGCTTGCTCTCAACCTTCCCTTACCAGTCTCCCTTATTCACTTCTCACCTGTTTTGTTTTTTTTTTTTCCTGGAACTACTTTCTAATATATCCCTTTCTTCCTAATCCTCAACTCAGAAGTCTGCTTCTGGGAAACCAAACTAAGATATTTGTTATGATTATTTGCCTTGATGTGGCAGGCACCAGGGCTTTTAAAATGAAATAAGCTTGGGGGTTTATTTTGGGAGGACCTCAGAGAAAAGGAGGTACATGGTCATCTCCAGTCAGTCTTGGTAAGAGGGAGAAAGTAAAGGAGATAAATCCTTGCAGGGCAAGGTGATATTTTATAATTAAACTGTGGGGCATTATGGATATAGGAACTCAACCATTTCTCAGTCAACATGTGTTTCAAGACTTCTTCCAGGGAAGCAGCTGTGGCTCAATCAGTAGGGCTCCCGTTTACCATATGGGAGGTCCCGGGTTCGGTTCCCGGGGCCTCCTGGTGAAGGCAAGCCCGCCCGCACGGCGTGGTTAGCTGACCCAGCGAGCACAAGCAGCAAGTGGGGGATAAATGAATAAATAAATAAAAATCTTAAAAAAAAAAAAAAAAAAAAAGACTTCTTCCAGGCTTCACTCATGGTCTGCTAAGAAACTGAACTGCATGGAGAGGGGGAGGGGAAGGGG
>JAKSZT010054001.1:1414996-1510052 GCA_026826555.1 Tolypeutes matacus
ATAAATTCTTCTTTCCTTAGTCACAAAGGAAGACATTAGTCAAACCTAATGCACAATTTATATTTAACAAGGGAATTAATTAGGGGATAATGACTAAGAAAGAGGTGTCTAAAGGACGCACCCTGTAGGAGTGACTGAAATACAGGAAAGCAAGAAAGGAAAAGGAAAAGGAAATTGATTGTGGTCATATTTCCCAAGCCTAAGAATTGCTATTTGTGGCCTGAAAATGTCTGTGCTCTGTGGGCCATCAATCAGAGTGAAGAGTTTTATCAACTGGAGTCTATTATGGAAATGAGCAAAAAGAACAAGACAGAAAATTGTCAGTCTGCAAGAAAATATCTGACAACTCAGGCCC
The DNA here is from genome assembly GCA_026826555.1 of Tolypeutes matacus. Taxonomy (NCBI): domain Eukaryota; kingdom Metazoa; phylum Chordata; class Mammalia; order Cingulata; family Chlamyphoridae; genus Tolypeutes; species Tolypeutes matacus. The sequence continues at coordinate 1,415,352 of JAKSZT010054001.1, forward strand.
CGGGAGGTGAGTTATTTATACATATTTCCCAGTCACCACTGTATTAATACATCCAGCATTGTTACAGAACCACAAGGAAGCTGTTGGCCTTTCACTGGAAATACCGAGGGTTGGGTGTTAGCACCTACACCAGGAGATGAGAAAACCATCAAGATGAGCAGGCTAAGTTTTGTAGAATGTGATCCCTATTACTCACCAAGAAGGGTTAAGCCTAACTTTCTGCTCCTAGGGAGGTAACTTAGTCTATATCCTAGGTTTGTCATTATTGTTAGAGAAATAATGAGGAGGTCACACAATGCATGGATGAATGGATGGGTGGGTAGGTTGATGGATGGATGGATGGATGGTGATGGATGGATGGATGGATGGATGGATGGATGGATGGATGGAGCAGTATTTGACTGACACATAAAGACATTCAGTCACCACTTGCTGTACTAGACTACTTTGGGTTCAGTCAAAGTTTATTTCAGAAAGTGGAGGATTTAATTTTTAATCACAATCTCACAATTGCATCTTGATTGAGGACAAACAAAATAAAAGCCATCCATAACAGGTGGTAACTCTACCTCAGATAAAACTAATTGCAGCAAAGAATTATATTCCTTTTAAGTGTTTGGAAGGATTTCTGCCCACAGCTTTTCCTTTCCCTCTGTGTTACTGTTTTGTCTTCTGGGGACTCTCTGAAAGGGGGGCACACCCCCAATATGGGGAACAATAGGTGTCCTCAGTAACAGATATCACTTATGTAACTGAGGAAGGTTTTCGAGAACATGATAAGAAGCCAAGGACTAGACAAGGCTTCCGAGATAGAGATTTATTTCCCGCAAGATCCAAAGAGTTGGTCAAGGTCCCCCTTGTCCATGAACTCTCATCCCAATATTTAACAACCCTCCCCAATCACAAACAACCTTTCTCTTTTGTCCTGCATTTAACAGAAGGGAACTCTTGCTTCCTTCCCCTTCTATCACTGCTACCCCCACTCTTCTTGTTTTGTTTCATTAAGATGGAGTCATCCTGAATTAGGTATATTGGACTGTCCTCAGAGGATTGGGGCTCTTAATAATTTCAGAAGAGCTAAAAAAGGGGAAGGAAAGACAAGAGTTTATGTACTTCCCTCAGGTATGATATATTCCTGTTAATCCAGTCACTCCTTTCCTTTCATTCAGAATTCTGAAGTGCCTGGAATCTCAACCTTGACTCTCATCCACCTTTGATGTGAAGCAAAATTTGAAAAAAAAATTTTAAACATTTCATATTTCTGTAAAAAGTATCATGGCATTTTGTATTTTGCTGTGATTGAGCAGGCTTGCAAGATTATGGTGATATGATGGCAACTTGGATATTGCATCCAGGAATTGAAATGAGAGAAGAAAAATACAACTACTTTTGCTAAATGAAAGCAAGGGAAGGCACCTATTTATAATTACAGATCTTTATCCTATCTTTCTTCTCTAGAATACCATGGTATCTTTTTGTTACTTATGGTAAAGGGTATTTTTGGAAAATTATTAGTAATGCAGATATGAACATCTTTGAGTATACTTTATTAGGGAAATTTTAAAGTATGTAATGACTTGCCTATGATATTTTATGAGCTTTTATAAATGGGTCATTTGTCCAGATAAGAAATTTCATTGTAGAATGAAGATAGAGTTATATTTGGATCTTAATTACACAGGCCAGAACCACAGACAAAGTCATTAGACATAATAATTCCTGAGCTTCCCTGAAGAATGGACTGATGAGGCTGTGACCTCACTGAGGCCATTTGCTAGTTTTAAGAGGCCTGAAATTTTGCCCTAAAGTGTCTCAGTAATTTAAATGGCACAGCACTCTGAGCTGAGATCCCAGAGAGCTGTCAATTTCCAGTGGAAAACAGAGTCTGGGTCTACAGAGTTCCCAAGTTTTCAAAATTGATGCAAGTATCTAGATAAATCAATCAAAACAGAAGTCCTTTAAACAAGGACTTCTGCTTTTTTCAGTTTACCCTTATTCTCTGATGTTTTAATTGCTGTTATAACTGAATGACAAGAAATGACATGGTTAAAAACAACCTATAAAGAGTATTAAATATCTCTATTAAATGGGCCAGATATTCTTCCTTTCTTGATCTCCCTCCCCCTGCACACCTGCCTTTATTTCTGTTATTTATATTTATAAATAGATAGATAGATAGATAGATAGATAGATAGATAGATAGTGTAAGTGCTGAATCTGGCTTAGAGAGAGGTAACATCTGAGCAACAAGGAGGTTTTCAGGGGGTAACTCTTAGGCAAAATATAATACTAGGCTAAGTTTCAATTTCAAATGAAAAGGTTGATAAGTACAATCATCAATATCAAAGGCCTGGCATGTTGGTCTGTCCTTTGCTAGGCACTGGGACAGAATGGCCTTTTCAAAAGATGGTGCTTGGAGAACTGGATATCTATACCCAAAAGAATGGCAGAGGATCAGCATCTCACACCCTATACAAAAATTAACTCAAGATGGATCAAGACCTAAATATAAAGCCAAAACCATAAGTTCTTAAAAGATAATCAAGGGAAGCATCTACAAGATCTTATAGCAGGAAATGGTTTCATAAACTTTATACTCAAAGTGTGAGCAGTGAAAGAAAAAAGAGATAAATGGGGCCTCCTCAAAATTAAAAATTTTTGCACTTCAAAGGAGTTTGGTCAATAAAGTGAAATGGCAGTCTACTCAGTGGGAAAAATATACTTGGTAACCATTTATCTGATAAGGGCCTAATATCCAGCATATATAAAGAAATCCAACATCTTGAAAATAAAAGGACAAACAACCCATTTAAAAAATGGGCAAGAGATTTGAATGGACACTTGTCCAAAGAAGAAATACAAATGGCTAAAAAGCACATGAGAAAATGCTCAGCATCACTAGCTATCAGGGAAATGCAAATCAAAACTACAATGAGATATCATCTTATGCCTTTTAGAGTAGCGGCTATTAAAAAACAGAACTACAAGTGTTGGAGAGGATGTGGAGGAAAAGGAACACTCATCCACTACCGGTGGAAATGTAGAATGGTGCAGCCACTGTGGAGGACAGTTTGATGGTTCCTCAGGAAACGAACTATAGAGCTGCCATATGATCCAGCAATCCCACTTCTGCATATATACCCAGAAGAATTGAAAGCAGGGACACGAACAGATATATGGACATCAATGTTCATAGCGGCATTATTTGCTATTGCCAAAAGTTGAAAGCAACTCGTGTCCATCAACAGATGAATGGATAAGCAAATTTTGGTATCTACATAAAATGGAATATTACTCAGCTGTAAGAAGGAATGCAGTATTAACTCACGGTACAATATGGATGAATCTTGAAGACCTTATGTTGAGTAAAGTAAGCCGGTCACTGAAGGACAAATATTACATGATCTCACTGATATTACTTATGCAAATCGAGCAGACTCACAGAGCTAGAGTCTGGAAGATAGGTTATCAAGAAACAGAAAGCAAGTAGAGGGTGGTGAGCCAATGCTCAATATGGGCAAAATCTGTGATAAGGGTAGAAGGGCGTGGTTGGGCAAGGAATGGGGGTGATAGTGGTGCAGTGATGTGATTGGGTTCAGTGGTGCTGGAATGTGACAGGGAGTAGGGTGCAGCGGTTGGGTTGGAGTATCCATGGAACTGCGCGGAGGGCTGGAGGAAGCAGCAGGTGAACTCTGGGGATTTGTAGGTCTGTGGTGAAAACTACAATGGTGGGAATGTTCTTCTGGCAAATATAGCAGGGAAGGGTTACTGGTGCAGGGTGTCGGGGGTGGCCTATGCAGGATAAAGCATACCTGAGACATTCTTCTGTGGAATATGAGAGTATTCAGCTTGCAATAGTATGTTATCTCAGTGGGTGGAGACCCACACAATAAACAAATAAATATTAAACTACCATCTTGGGGAGTCCTGCTATGATCTCAAGTAGAGGGGCAAGAATCTCTCAAGAACATAGGCAGTACCTAATAAAAGAAAACAGACCAATGTGTCATGCATGTAACCATAAGCCTTATTCTTCAAAAATTGAAACTTAGTGGTTACCATAGGTTCTGAGGGGAGGGAGAGCAGAGAATAGAAGAGATGGAACATGGGGCATTTTTAGGGCATTGGGATTTTTCTGCATGATCTTGCAATGATGGATACAGGCCAGTTCAAAGTTTTTTAAAAACCGATGGAAGTGTATAGTATAAAATGTAAACCATAATGTAAATCATTGACCATGGTTAGTAGCAATGTTTCAATATTTGTACATTAATTGTAACAAATGTACCATACACATGTAAAATATTACTAATAGGGAACAGTAGGAGAGGGGTAGCAGGTTGGGTGTATGGGAATCCCCTATATTTTCTATGTGATTTTTCTGTAACCTAAAGCTTCTTTGAAGATAAAGGGAAATAAATAAGACACTGGGGGAACATATGGAAGAAACTGTCACTGCACATAAAAGATACCAGATCTTGGTGATGAAAGACACATTGAAAAAATATTTTTTTTTTAATTTTACCTTATTTTTACTTATATTTTTGTATTTTATTTGTATAATACCTTATTATTATTTGTTTCTTTTTTGGCTTTGTTTATGGGGAGGCTTTGGATCACAGAAAGATGACAGTTGCAGCATGGGAGGGTCATTGGTGCGGGGTGTCAGTGATGGGGGGATGTGTGGAAAGGGGTGCACCTAGGGCATGCCTCTATGGCATATGTATATTTTCAAGTGGTCATGGGGTGTTTTCTCAGTGGTTGGAGACCTGCACAAAAACTGAAAGAATATTGAATTCCCATCCTGGGAAGTCCTGCTACATACTCTAATAGAGCAACAAGTACATGGACAGTGCCTAGTTAAGGAAGACAGACCATTATGCCTGGTCCTTGATATTGAGGGTTGTACTTATGAATTTTTTCTTGTGAAATTGAAACATAGCCTAGTATTATATATTGCCTAAGAGTTATCTCCTGAAACCTCCTTGCTGTTTAAATGTCATGCCTCTCTCTAAGCTAAACTCAGAATATAAACTCACTACCTTCCTCCCAGCATGGGATATGACTCCCAGGGATGAGCCTTCCTGGCACTGAGGGATTATTACTAAGTGCCAACTAGTGATCCAATTGGAAAAAGACCTTGACCAAAAGGGGGAAATTAAATACAAGTGAGTTTTTTTGCCTAAGAGACTTCAAAGTGAGTTGGGAGGTCATTCCAGAGGTTATGTTTCAACAGGTTCTCATTGACTGCCTCAGTAAACAGTGCCTCAAACACTAGGGCTCCTGTGGGCTCTAGAGACACCTAGACAGTATAGGCACAGCAGACAATCTCAGAAATTCAGCACCCTGTCAGTGGGCCTTACTTTGGAATACATGCTCTCCAATGTAACAGAGTTAGCCTCATTTATAATTTCCCTACACATGACTCTTCTGCCCATTTTATTTGAACCTATAATTAGCACTACACTCATGAAATATATGTCCCAGAGACTTAAATCTTCAGTCTGTTCATATGCCGGTTGAGCTCTAAATCTCAGCAGAGTTGCAACATGTACTCTCCAGTTCCTTGGACTTGCCCAGGACAACTAACAAATGATAATGATAGACAACCCATCCCCCAAAACAGTATCTACAACTGTAAGCAAGACAGTTCCATCCATCTGCCCCATGGGATCTAAGGTCCCTCTCAATCAGAAACAGAGTGGGCATCATCATCCAAAAATCCTCAAGATGGAGGAATGAACAAACATAAGAGGGGAATTCAACTATGGACTAAAGCAGACTTATTATTATTCTAGCAATGGAAGAACTTGAATCATTGATATAAAGGCAGTGGCCACAAGAGATTCTGAGGGGAAAGAGAGGGAAGAACAGGTGTTAGACGGGGCATTTTGGGGACATGGGAATTGTCCTGTATGGCATTGCATTGATGGATATTGGCCATTATATATTTTGTCAAAACTTATAAAATTATATGGTACAAAGTGTAAAATATAATGTAAACTATAGTCCATGGTTAGTAGCAAAGCTTCAACATGTGTTCATCAATTGTAACAAATGTACCAATAATAATGAAAGATGTTATTAATGGGGGAAATTGTGGGAGGGGGAGGGGGTGAGATATATGGGAATTCCCTATATTTTTTATGTAACATTTATGTAATCTAAAGCTTCTTTAAAAATAAAAAATATAGAAACTTAAAAATATAAATAGGATGGGTTGGGGGAAAAAACACCAAATGTAAGATATGGACTAGAGTTAGTAGTAGTACTTTGATGATACTCTTTCATAATTTGTTACAAATGTTTCACAACAATACAAAGTTTTGGTGGTGGGGTGATATATGTGACCCTTGTATGATGTTATGCATGTTTGTTTTATAAGTTCACAGTTTTTACTATACAATTATTGTTTATGTATGTTCATGTTTGAATGATGTATATCAATAAAATTTTTTAAATGAGAAAGAAATTAAATCCCTTTGAACTTGCTTAACTTCTTCTCCTTGAGTCTTCATTTGTCTCATTAACACAAATAAAATTATAGGGTGTTTTGAGGCTCCAACTGCTAGCAGCAACTAATATTATTTACATCTCTTTTTCCAACAGAAGTTTACCTTTTGGAAAAATGAGAGACTAATTACCACGGATATAGCATCTTAACTTTTCAGGCATTCTTCAGTCCCTAGATAGTGAGCATGAGGAACCAGGGAGAAGGGAGGGAGGAAGAGGTGGGAGGAGCTGAGAAGCGCCGCATATCCACAGGTACATCAAGAGGTGCTGGAATACCCACAGCAAGAGCTGAGTCACATGCACTTTCACCACCGACTCCCATGATTCAATGCCATGCCCCCCACCTAAGAAGGTACCTTGGCCTTCTGCAGACAGACTGAGAGCAGCTCCAGCGAGTAGTAGAGGGGTTGCATATGTTTATGGGTTAGAAAGTGAAGGGAAGAGTTTGGAAGAAAACATGGGTGTTTCCCACTAGGTCATAGTTTTCTCCCAACTCCATACAGAATCTAAAATCTGAACTGAAAAATTGTAGTCAAAGCATAAAATATCACAAATTTTAGATATAATGTGAAGCACTAGCTAGAACCTAATATCAGTTATAATACCAACCTTATTAGGCCAAATGTCATATGTAAGTTTGGAGGAAATCATATTTTCCTATAAGATTTATTCAAATCCATTCAACAATAATTTTATCCTATACTCTCTGAAGACCAATGAGAAAATTTAATAAAACACCTATTGCAGGATAAGGCCTTTTAAAATTGACCTAGGAAAGGGAAGCAGATCAAAGGATTGGGGATAAGAATTTCAAAATTCTGATTTTTATTTCATTTGCAGACAAAATCAGTTTCTAATTCCTAAGTTAAGCCATTTAACAAAATAAATCAGCAATACTCTATGTGAATAATATTAAAATTATCTTTGCCAAAACTTCAGACTAAAACAAAAGGAAATTTGAAATTAATGCAGTATTTTGCTAGGAAAGGCAAACAGTGATTTCTCAAAGAGCTTCTGTCTTGGAATATTGTCCAGGTTGTAACTTAGTTTTAAAAATATCAGTGTGCATGTGTGTACATGTGCATGTATGCGTGTGTACGTAAGTATACAAGCCAGAGGCAACTAGTTAACATGAAGTTCCCTAGTTGGGTATCTACTCTCCAGAGATGGCTACATCAACACATCAACTATCACCTAATAGCAAAGGGTTAGTTCATAAGCAAGTGATATATTAGAAATAATTATTTATTGATGAAATGAGTGGGGCTCAAGACATGTGGTCAGCTAGAATGACCGTACAGGCACCATCAATCTTGCAGGAGAGATGTATGGGAATCTAGCAAATCTGGCAAGGTCAATCGCTAAGAGCTTGGGAGCCAAACCGAGGTCCAGAGCTCTTTCTGTTCCCAGGATCACACACTGAATGGACTACTGTGTGGCCTGATCTACACTATAGGTTTGGCTGCTCAAAATAAACTTTTCCTGTGAGGTATTGGTTGGAGTGCCTGCAGATGAAGAAGGCATCACATTGCCAGGCTTACAGGATCAGATCGAACGAATATTTTTGTGAATACTTGATAAGGGATGTTTTTACAGGTGTGACAGAATTCAGTCTGAGACCTACTTGTATTGTAATGTAGAGTTTATTATGGCTGTGAGATATGGAGTAGAAAATTTTTCATCCATCTCTACTTTGACCTGAGGCCAAAAGTATTTGTCAAATGGACTTGGTGTTTGTAGAATGATCAGACTAGTGTAGGTCAATTTGCAATGTCTCTTCCAGAGAAGACCAATTTTAATAATTTCTTTAGTCAGAGATAAGTGATTTCATGATTGTCCCCTGGCATGAGTACCCATTGCCCTCTCCAAATGCTAGGAAGTTGACATTCACACATCAGTTATTTTCCAAAACAAAGAATGTTATGACAACAAAGCTAAAGATCCATTCCCTCCATCCAAGATGGAAATGCTATTCCTAATGTACAGATTTAGTTGAAGAGTTTGTTCAAGCAAAGATGTTAAAAGATGTTAAAGTCTCATTAGAAGATCTTGGCCTCACAATTAAGTATAACTCAGGCAGACTCAGACCTCACCAGCCTGGGGTCAAAATGCAATTGCAACTTGGACACAGTATGCTCAGGAGCATTTGTGGAATGGAAACTGACACAGCATACTGCTCACACTGAAGTATGTCATATCTGTGATTGGAGATCTATAGCAACCACTACATACAAAGTTCTCATACAGCACTGGGAGACAGAGGGGGTCTTAGCCAGAGGATAATTGGAAGGATGGCATATCACTATGCCACATGCAATTTTCTCTTCCTTACAATGAATTTGAATTTCCCTGGTACTTTCTTAGTTCCTCAAGCAAACACATCAAAATGTCCTATATACAATGCCTCATTCTCTGAGACCTTCAAACAGACCCAACCATGTTTGAATCCAAGTTCTTTAACCCATTGTTTTTCCTCATGGCTAAGGCAAATACCATGCACTCAGTTGACTTAAACAATGGGAAATGACTGGCTCATGGTTTTGAGGCTAGGAGAAGTCCAAATCAAGGCCTCAGCAAGGCAATGCTTTCTTCCTGCAGGCTGGTGTTCTGTGGCTGGCTGCTGGCAATCATTGGTCCTTGGATTTTCTGTCACATGACAATTACATAGTGGTGTCTTCTCCTTTCTCTTCCAGGCCCCATTGACTTTCAGCTTCTTGCTTCCCATGGCTTTCTCTCTGTCTGAATTACATTCTACTTATAAAGGACTCCAGTAACAGGATTAAAACCCATCCTGATTGAGTTGGACCACACTTTAACTGAAATAATCTCATCAAAATGTCCTATATACAATGGGTTCACACCCACAGGAATGGATTAAGTTTAAGAACATGTTTTTCTGGTGTATATAGCTCCAAACCACCACAGTCTGCCCTCTGGGCCCCCAAAAACATGTTCTGTCTTCATGCAAAAAGCACTTATTTCATCACAATTTCACAAAAGCCTTAAGTCATTTCAGAAACAATGCTAAGTACAAAGTCTTATCAAAGTCAGTTATAGGTGTGGTCTGTCCTGGGGCATAATTCACTGCTGCCTGTAGAACCTGAAAAATCTAGAAAACAAGTTATCTGATTCTAATATACAATGGAGGGAAAGGCATAAGATAGATTATCCCTTCCCAGAAGGGAGAAATTGGAATGAAAACCGGAGTCCAGTGCCCAAACAATTCCAAAACCCAGCAGGGTAAACTCCATTAGAGTTCAAGTTCTGAGAGTTATATATGGATAGATATTTTGTCCTCTGGGCCTGATGGAGCAGTAGCCCCACTCCTTCCAAGGACTTCCACAGTGGCCATGCTCTTCTTGAACACTGGGGTGAAGGTTCCACTCTCTGAAAGCATGAGGATAGTGGCTGGTCTCTCTGTGAATGCCAGGACTCAGGCCCCACCCTCTCTGAGCATTGTGGTGGTGACCAGGCTCTCCACAAACTCTGGGGCACAAGCCCCACCATTTCTGAGCATTGGGATGGCAGTAATCTCCCTGAACAATGGGGAAGTAAGCCCACCCCCTCCAAGCACCAGAGCAGATGGCCCACACCTCCAAATGCAGGGGTGAAATTGCTCTTTCTACACATGTGGGCAGGCATGCTTTCATGGCCTTGAGAAGTAACCTTCAGTTCAGACCTTGGCTTCCACGGTTCTGCTCTTGAAGTTATTCTTCCATCAATTCGTTCTCCTCTGTCCCTTTTAGTCCAGGTTGTCAGTGGTTCCACTCATACAAATATATTTGCAAAAAACGTGCTGACTTTGTATGCATTCACAGGGGTCCAAACCATCAGATAACAGAATTTTCCACAGATCTTTCTTACATAATTGCATTTCCAATTCTTATTTCCACTGAAATGGCTGACTGATTCCATGTTCACTTACATGGAGCACCATTCTCCAGAGATTCACTTTCCAAAAGCTCAAGGAGGTCCCTGATAAGAGGCACTTATGGTTCTATCTCAGACCACACTATCCGGATAGGCTAGGAATTTTCCAAACTGTCAATTTCTAGTTTCTTTGTGCTGAAGAGTTCAGTTTTCAGCTTATCCCTTTCCTCTCACATTTTACTATAAGCTGTATGGAGAAACCAGGCAGCATTTTCCACTCTTGGAAATCTCCTCAGTTTAATATTCCAGTTCATCACTTTCAAGTTCTCTCTTCCATTCAAAAACAGAACACAATTTTACCAAGTTCTCTATTACTTGAAAGCATGGATCATCTTTTCTCCAGTCTCCAATAACATATTCATTATTGCCTTCTCAGACCTCATCAGAAGTATTGTTAGCATCCACATTTCTACCAACAGTCTCTTCAAGACAATCTAGGTTTTTTCTATCAAGTGCCTCACAATTCTTCCAGCCTCTACCCATAACCCAATTCCAAAGCTATTTCTCCATTTTCTGGTATTTCCAACAGCTGTACCCCACTTTCCTGGCACCAAAATCTGTTTTAGTTTCCTCATTGCTAAGGCAAATATCACGCAATGGATTGGCTCAAAAAATGGGAAATGATTGCTCATGATTTTGAGCATAAAAGAAGTCCAATCTGCTATCCTTCAGCCTCTTGTTGGTGGCATTATGGGACAATTAAATGATAGTGAAAAATTAAGGGAAAGTATATAAAATTAAAACTATGTTCACAATATTTTGAAGCTGCTCTCATCTGAAGCTAGGGTTTCTTTCTCCAGTCCCTTGAAAATGGCTTCAGATGGTAGAATATGGTAGAAGTGATGGGGTGCCAGTTCTGAGGCCAGGTCTTGAGACTCCTGGAAGCTGCTACTCTCACACTCTTGGGACTCTGAAACCACCATGCTGTTAAAAAATCTACTGTATCCTACTAGAAGAAGAGAAGCCATGAGAAGATGAACCAAAGAGCTTCAGCCAACACCAGGTGTGTGAGTGAAGTCATCTTGTATCTTCCAGACCCAGGTGAGCAGCCTCATGTGTGATCCCAGGCAAGCTGAGCAGAAGAACCAGGCAGAATCCAAACTCACAAAATGATAAGCAATAAGATAGTGTTGTTTTAAGCTGCTATATTTTGAGGTGGTTTGTTACACAACAATAGTTAACTGAACCAGAAGGGAAGTGGGAGCTTCTCTGAGTCATTCTGAGGAAAGCAAGGAGTTAGTAGCCACATAGCTGAGAATTCCAGCAATGGTCTGTCCCAATTGAAGCAAGGCCTGAGTTGGAGCTGAAAGCTTTGGGAATATTCCTAGTAATGAAGTCAGCACAGGCTGCTGAAGAGACTGAATCTGGGGCAGGCATCAGATAGCCCATGTTCCCCAAATACACCCAAATACACAGGGGAGAGAGGTTTGTTTTCTCAGTATAGTTACAGAATGTGCTACCAGCTCAAAAGTTAATGATACCATACAGCATATTTCTCCTTGTCAAGATCCATTTGATAGCAGTAAGTAATAGAATACTAGAGCTATACAACAGTTCTATTGGGGGGGGGTGTTTCACTGAAAAAGTTTTTGTCCATACATTCCTTCATGTGAATTGGCTAAGAATGTTCTCTTGTTTATAAGTATCTTTATTAGTTCCCAATCATGTTTATCTATCTATTCTCTAAAAATATTACAGAGAAATTAGAAGGAAATAAGAATGAACTAAGAAGAAAAAGATGAGAGGAAAGGTGAGAAATAGACCTAGAGCAAGAGAGAAAACAAGTGGGCCAGAGATTGGCAGCCAATTCAATATCCCAGGTTTTGAGGTTGCCCCTGAGGTTGCCCATGGGCGTGCTTACTTAACTCAACCTGTCTTGGTTTCCACTCTAATCTGTGGGTAACAGATGGCATCCATGCCCCACCCATGGCCCCTTAAGCTCATTGTCTCCTGCACACCAATGCCTTCTCATCAAAGCCCCTGCTACTCTCTGGCTATGGGTGCACGCTCAGTCCATGGGAAGGGCAGATGAGAGTGCTGGGGAGTTTTGCCATTGGGAGCAGCCCTCAACTGGTAACAAAAAGAATGTGATGGACAAATGTGAGACAAGTATGGAACAAGTATGGATGGGTTCCATGTGGTCTGCCAGACGATCCCAGCATGAGTGAGCCCTAGTTGTCCACAGCAGTGACATGTTCAATAATGCACCTGCATTGACTTCCTGCCATCCCCATTCCCCTCTCAGTGCTTCCTAGGATCACTTCCCAAATCAACTCCATGTACTCTGCTAATCTTCATGTCTGCTTTTGGGGAAACCCAGCTAGAACAAGGTACATGTGCCCATATTAGTGCCCATAGGAAGCGTACATTCAAGGCCATCTCCAAGACATGAGCACATAGCACCTTCTCTTTACTGCTATTTCTGCATTCTGTGGCCATATTCTGACTGTCCTGCATGGAAGAATTATAAACTGCAGCACTGTGGATCCTGGAACTGCTTATAATCACAATTCAAGGGAAAAAATGAATTGCAGAATAAAAACCTCCCCTGCAACTTACTATAAAGAAAATAAAGGCAAGGAAGTAGAGAGGTGAAATCTTAGGAAAGTGTGATGCTCAATCATGGTAATTTAACCATAAAAATGATGAGGAAGAGCTTTAGGATGTGGTCTATGCATCTCTTGGTCCCCAGTAGAGGTTATTTTATTGCATAACGCCTCACACACTGTCCATTTGTACACAACTGATGTATAGTCAGCCATAACTGGCTTCAGAGGGAGCTTGACAATAACAGCAGAAATAATAATAATCATAGTAGTAATAAAGATGCACTGATCATACCATAGCTTCCATTATCAGTTGTTGTTAAGGAATAGTGGTGAAGAAGATACTCGATGCATTAAATCAGTCTTCTTGGAATTGAAGTAAAGTAATAACAAAAATCCAACCTGATGATCTGGTGGCAACTAGTTTCTGTGAGATGCAAGAGCTATCCCTGAAGCAGAATAGATAAAATGACACCATTTTCACAAACCAACTTGCTTCACCTTTTAAGAGATCCTCTTTAGAGTTCCTTTGCCAGGCATACTCAAAGATAAGTAGAACCATGACTCTCCAACCAATATTTACAAGTCTTGACACCAGAGCTTCCTCCTTTTCTGTAATGTTTTCTGTCTTTTTATATAGCAGCATACTCCCTGCTGCTGAAAGATGTCATCTCTGGAGGGGAAGGGCCAGAGGGTCATCTTTAATGTGATATTATTCCACTGATCTCAGTGGTAGGATCATTCATGTAGTCCAATCCACTTCTTCTGGCATCTTCACGTTCTACTCCCTTTAATCCTTCAAGGTCAAAAGTAAGAAAAGAAGATGTAACTTGCATGGAACAGTGGATGAAAAAGGGAGACTTGAAAAGGCAAAGGACTGTTGTAAAAACATGTATTTTTATTTTATTAGGTCTGGTACAAACCAATACCAAGGCAGTGAGCTATAATCAGATAAATGCTGTCAAATCCTCTAAGGACTTCCACTCTGCACAGCCAGAGCCTCTCATCTATCCAAAGCTAGGAGGTTAAGCTGAAGTTTGTAAAGGACTGTGCAGAGGAGGGCATTTGTATCTAAAGGATATCTCCAAGAGGACATTCTGCCTATGGCATCTAAAGGCTGATTTTCTTTTTACTCCTCCTAAAATAAGTTTCTGGTTTTAAATTCATGGTATCCTTGAAACCTTATATAATGCCTGTGCATTCCCTGCCTTAAAGAGTCTTGTAATTAAAAAAAGAAATCAGAAAATTGAATTGACCACACCAGGTCCCATTTCTTAAAGGGGTATTTGGAGGTAGGATTGTTCTAAAGCTGGATATTGTGGGATAGAGGACACTACAGTGCCAAGGGATCTTTGACTGTCTCGGTCACTAATTAGCTGTGTGACTCTGAGGAAACCATTTCCTGTCTCTCCAGACTTCAGTTCCTTCACATGGAAAATGAAGATGTCACACTAATCTGTAAACTTCCTCCCCAGTACCCTGTTCCTGCTGCTCTGTGATTCTAATAACCTTTATGGAGCTCTTACCATGTGCTAGGCAGTGTTCCAAGAGGATTGTGTGGATTATTCATTTCATTCTTACAATAACCCATGAGGTAGGTACTATTATCAACAACCCCATTTTATGGATGAAGAAACTAAGGCACAGAGAGTTTTGGTGACTGTTTTAGTATCCTGGGCTGCTTAAGCAAGTAACATGCAAAGGATTGGTTTAAACAAAGGGAATTTATTAGCTCATATTTTGAGGCTAAAAAAAAAAAATTCCAAATCAAGGTGCCATCAAGGTGATGCATTCTTCTTGAAAACTGTGGTGTTCTGAGGCTGGCTGCCAGCAATCCTTGGTCCTTGGCTCCTCTGTCACATGGCAATGCACATAGCAGACTCTCCTGGCCTCTGCGTTCTATTCCAGGTTCCGTGGAATTTCACCTTCTTGTTTCCTGTGGCTTTCTCTCTGTCTGAATTACACTCTGTTTATAAAGGACTCCAGTAATAGGATTAAGACCCATCCTGGGCCACACCTTAACTAAAGTCACCTCATCCAGAGGTCCTACTTCCAATGGGTTCACACCCACAGGAATGGATTAAGTTCAAGAACATATTTTTCTGGGGTACCTACACCTCCAAACTACCACAGTGCCTTACACAAGACCACATACCCTGGGATTGGCAAAGCCCTCTTGTTTGGTTTAATTCAAGATTCGACACAGCCCATGCTTTATAAACGGCCTAGGATACTAATGAGCTTGAGCTGTACCTTGAGCCTCTGGAGAGTGGTTTGGCAAGGGTATTTATCCACCAGCTCCCAAGCCTAATTGACTGACTCCCTGCATTTCTGGCCAGCTCTGAACCTAAGCCAAAGGCATCCTCCCAGCCACAGAACCCCTCCAGGCCCTGGCTGCAGGAAGTCTTCAGCAAGCGCAGGAACGCCTGCAGGCAACGGCCTGGGTAGGCTGAGGGGCAAGGGTAAGGTACTGACAGCATCTGCTACCCATGGATATGTGGTGCAAGAGCCAGGCTCACGCCCAGGCTATTTGGCTCCAAACTCAGGCTCTGCACAGGCGGATCACCTCTGTTGACAGCCGTTTAGGTTCAGATGTTATAAAGGGGAAAAACAGCCTTGCTCAATCTCCTCCCACGGTCTCTGTGCCAACAAGGCTTCTGGTGCAAGGAGAGAATCCTGAATCACCCTCTTGTTTGGTTTAATTCAAGATTTGACACAGCCCATGCTTTATAAGCAGCCAAGGATACTAATGAGCTTGAGCTGTACCTTGAGCTAAGGGCACCTCCCTGTCTCAGCTGCTATCGATTATAAAATAAACGCTGGCTTTGTTTATTTTGGACAGTTTGCTTGTTTTCGCCACAAATGTTCCATTAACTATCAGACTCATTTTGGAGTTCCATTACCAAGCCTAGTAAAGTCCGTATAGATGCAAAATGGTCCATGCCTGTCATTGATGCTCAGGTTGAAGGTATTTTATTTTATTTTATTTATTTTTTTTTTATTATGGGTAAAAATCAAAATTCTCACAATACATACAAACATTTGCAAAATGATATATAAATATATATGCATATATGTGTATTTGCTTACAAAAATGTTATTTATATATATATATATATACATATATTTTAAGAGGTGCTTAGATTACCCAAAATATTACATGTTGCCCACCTCCCACACCTCCCACCACATCCCACACAAACATCTCCCACAGTGTGGCCCACCACCCTCAATGAACTTACACATCCTGGAGCCTTGCCACCAACCATAGACCACAGTTCACACTGTAGACCACACTCTCTCCCACTCAGTTCTGAGTGGTGTGTGCTGATTTAAAATGGCCTACATCCATTGCCACAACAGTACTCAGGACAACCTCCAACTCCCAAAGGTATTTTAAAATACTTTCGCCAAAACTTTCCATCTTCTTTTAATTAAAGAATAAAGATAACATTTCACCAGTAAAAGACATTCCCCAAGGACACTAATAAAAAAAGAACAAATGTATTATTATAATATGATTAATCCCTATTAAAGATTCTTATTAAAGAAGGTCAGAGAGGCTCATTTGGTAGCATGCTTAGCTTTGAGCCAGGAGATCAAGGGGTGTTACTATTTCACATTTACAGACCTGGCAGCAGATTATGATGAAATATTTGAGTGAGCAAACTGGACATGACCTAATAGCCCAATAAAATAATGCCGGATCCTTGCAATGAGCATTGCAATCATTTAGTCAAATTATCCTCACATCACATTGCAGGTGATTCAAATGTAAATGAAAGCTATGCCATCAAACTACCCCACCCAGTTCCTGTGAGGATAAGATGACTCATCGATTGCAACTAAGGGGAGAAAGGATACAGCAGCGAACAGACCCTCTTAAGGGCAGAGGAGATGACCCTCTCCTCTCCTAAGTGCCTCACCCCTATACCCTCTTGGGTAGCCAGATAGCAGAATATATCCCCTATTATAACAGGGATAATAGAATCTCTGTTCATTCGTCCAGCCAGACAGTCATCATGTGCTTCCAGAGAGCTTCCTGTGTGCCAGACACTGAGAAGAGCCCACGCTATTTTGGTGAGCAAAAGCAGACAGGGTCCCTACCCTCAACCACTTCAAACTCTGCCCTAGAAGGAGAAATGAGTGAAAGAATCTTGTCCGGGAGGGAAAGCACACCTGTAAAAGTTGCTGGGAAGCAGAATTGCAAGATGACAAGAGAGTATGCATAATCCCGCAGGTGATTATGAAGGTTGGGGTAGAAAGATGTCCCTGAGGAAATGACACCTGAGCTACGATGTAAAGATGAGGACACATTAACTAGACTGGAAGTGTAAGGGGACAATGCCCAGGGAAAGGAAGGAATGTGCAGGGCCCTGTGTTGGGGAGGCCCAAGGACCTAGGAAAGGGCTGGAGCACAGAAGTCAACAGAAGCATAGTGCAAGATGAAACCAGAAAAACTTATTCAGGGCTTTTGCCTCTATCCTAAGCAGCTTCTCATCTGGGAGTATCTCCCTGTGGCTCCTGGAGGCTGCAGTGTCCCCAGGCATAGCTGAGACAAGCCCTTATCTCTTTTGCCTCCTGAGAATGTAGCACAGTAACTGGCTCAGTCTCTTTTTAATAAAAGAACTAGAACCAAGTTTTTTTTTAACCTCCAAGGAAAGAAGAACCTCCCACGAGACCTCTTTGCCTCTTTGCCTTTCTCCCTAACTGGCACTTGGTCTGGGTCAATGTTTACAAACGTGATTTGCAGAACCCAGCCTCAGAATGACTTTGAAGGCTGATTTAAAGATAAATTCCTAGCTCTCTCCCAGAGTACTCTAACAGAATCTCTGCATGTGGGGCCTGGGGATCTGCATGTTAACAAGTTCCTCAGCTGGCTCCTTATAAAAAGAAAAGATGAAACTGTTTAGTTTTCAAGTAAATTTTGGAAATACTGCCAAAATGCCTCTCAGAGATTCACAATATCCACTGGCATATTAAAGACTGTGAGAGTACTGAAGAAAGAAACCCATTTAAGCTATGTTCCAAATTTATTTCCTTAAGAAACCTTTTTTAGTCAGACTCTAATTAATGGAATAGAACATAGCATGGGAAATACCAGATGGTCACTTTTCATAAGCCTGACAGAAGATGTGGGAGGCATACTCTTCTTCACTCCAGAGACATCCAAACATTACAAACCCCACCATCAACGAAATGTTCAAAAGTAGAAAAGAAATGTAAACAATGGTTCCTCCACACTGGTCTTTTGGGCAAGGCTACAGCCACCCAGGTGCCTTGTTCCTTGGTGCCCTGTGTCACTGTCCAGTGCTTTTTGGAATGGAAAGTTATAAAAGAACTTCTAAATACCACCATCGTCATCATCATTATATAAAGCCTTCTATGGAAGGATAATAAAAGCCAAGCTACCTCAGAGCCCTCTTGCTGGCGCTCCTGTCAGTAGAAGCCTCAGGTTCTGTGCCAGTCAGCTGCAGCAACCTCCATAAGGCTCAGATCTCATTCCACAGGACATTCTCAGTTGTCTTTGTCTCTCCTTGTACACCCACAGGTACCCCCACCTATTCTCAGTTCTCTGGGTTTTAAAGGCATGTTAACGGCCTTTCAGAGGTCTGGGAACCAGGCAGTGGCACCTGTGGTTTCTGGGCTGGAAGAGTGCAACCCAGTACCATGAAGCCCCAGGGACAGGAAAGGACAAGGACCGGCAGCAGGAGTGGGAGCTGCACATCAGTCTCCTCCCCCCGGCCTTGAGGCTCAGTGCCACTGCTGGAATTTGGTGTTAATTATTTAAGGTGTCACTCTAGTGTAGGCTATGATGCTTCCACAGGCTTTTGCCTTAACTGAAGACCGCAGGGATGGGATTCAGCCAACACTCCACTCTCAGGGTAGGGGCAGGTGGGTATGTTCTGCGTTTCCCCTTGGGGGTCTATTTCCCCTTTGGGTCCTCCTCCGGGGACTCTTCCAAGATCCCCCTTAAGCCGGTAGGTCCTTGGGGTTGCTCCTAGTCCCAGCCTTGGAAACAGAGTCCTCCCCAAAGCAGCCTGTGCAAACACTGCTAATGGCTGAGGGCTTTTGGCAACTTCACAACAGGTGTTACCCCTAATAAGCCCTGGGCTTCCAGCCTAAGGGAAGAAGCAAATGGTTATTGCTTTCTACTGGGCAAGTTGCAGAGCTGAGGACCTGAGGGTGGGGGTGGGGGCGACTGGATGAATGAAGGGGCTTTCCCTTAAAAATCGCTTAGGACAATGCTGAGTTCCCTGAATCCTTTTCAGGGAGGGGATGAAAAGTAAGAGTGAATTATTTTCTGCAAAGTGTATGTAAAATTCTCTCTTCTGACTCTTCTTGACTAGGAAGCAGGAAACACCTGTGAACTGCCGCAAATGACAGCTCAAGCACACAGGCTGCCAGAATCACAAGCATGGGCTTCACTTCCACCCAAAGTCCTCGATCTGTTGTGTGAAGTAAGGCAGTGCAGTGAGCAAATAGGTGCCAGCAACTGCTCCCCAGCCCCTGAGCAGTGGGATTTGTAAAGATCTCCCTGCCCTTCCTTTCCAACCATGTCTCCCCTCCACAGCCCCTTATGGACCCAGACTGGCCTGATCTCTTTTCCCCAGACCCGCAGAATGGTCCCTGTTGCCTTGCCGCTAGAGGCAAGGATACAAACAAATATTAAACACACACACACACACAATTAGTGAGTACTTCCCTGTGCCAAGCATTGCAGTAGAATCTCTACATTACCTCATTTAATCCTCACTTACCAGTTGGTGCTTGTTGGTTAGTTTTAGGTGTCAGTGTGACTCAGCTACAGGACCCAGTTATTTAACCAAACAGGAGGCCTGGTGTTGCTGTGAAGGTATTTTGTAGTTACAATTAACATCGACAATCTGTGGATTTTAAGGAGATAACCCTCAATAAGGGTGGTGGGTCTGACCCAATCAGTTGAAGTGCTTTGATCAAAAACTGAGGTTTCCTAGAGAAGAAGAAATTTTGCCTCAAAACAGCAGCAGCAATTCCTGCTTGAGTCACAAGCCTGAGGGCCTGCCCTACATATTTTGAACTTGCCAGCCCCACAACTGCATATGCCAATTCCTTAACTTAAATCTCTATTGGTTCTGTTTCTCTGGAGAGCCCTGTCTGATACAGGGCTACTATGCTGTATGGCCTTGAACAAGTCATTTCAAATCTCGGGGTTTCAATTTCCTTATCAGCAAAACAGGAAGAAGAGTATCCACTCCTGGGTTCAGACTTCATGGGACAATCCACATGCCACTCTGAGTACACTCAGAGTGCTCAGTAAATGTGAGCTAGCATATTAATATTCCCATTTTTACAGATGTAGAGACTGAGACTTAGAAACAATAAAGCCCTTTTCCAAGGTTATGCCCCCACTGAGGCCTAGCTGGAATTGAAACATAGATCTTCAGATTTCAGTGTCTTTGTCCTTAACTACAAAGCTGTGCTACCTCTGAACACCTCTCATCTTGCAAGATGTAGCTTAGGTCCCTCCTCTGTCAGCTTTCAGATTTCAATAGCTCACATTAAACTTTCTCTGTCATCTGAATTCATAACATTTATTAGCTGTGTCCATTTTATTTTTGTCTTTATTTTTAAAGAAACTTTAGATTACATAAATGTTACATCAAAAATATAGGGGATACCCACATACCCCATCCCTTCCCCCTCCTAGACTTTCCCCCTTTAATATCTTTCATTAGTGTGGTACATTTGTTACAATTGATGAACACATATTGAAGCATTGCTACTAACCATGGTCTATAGTTTCCATTATGGTTTACACTTTGCACTGCACAATTTTATAGGTTTTGACAAAACAAATGGCTTGTATCCATAACTGCAATATCATGCAGAACAATTCCAGTGTCCCCAAAATGCCCCGTGTTACACCTATTCTTCTCTCTCTCTCCCCTCAGAACCTCTAGTGACTACTATCTTTATACCAATGTTATAAGTTCTTCCATTATTAGAATAATAATAAGTCTCCTTTAGTCCATAATTGAATTCTGTATTAGTCTGCCAAAAGGGTGCTGATGCAGTGTACCAGAAACCTGCTGGCTTTCATAAAGGATATTTATTTGGGGTAAAAGCTTACAATCCCAAGGCCATGGAAAGTCCAACTCAAGGTACCATAACAGGTACTTTCTCACCAAAGTCAGCTGCCACGTGTTGAAGCAAGATTGTGGGCGATCTCTGCCTGATCTCTGCCTGGTCTCTCCTTCTTTCTTCCTCTTAAGGCTCCGTGGGCCCAGCTTCTTCTGATCTCAGCTGGCATAGGGCTTGTCTTTCAGGGCTTCCTATATCAGTCTGGCATAGGGCTCATTTCTTTCCAGGCTTGCTCAGGTGCTCAGCTGCAAACTATCCAGCGAATGGCTCAGCTCTTTCTGGGGTCCCAGGATCAAAAATGACAGAGTGTTCCCTTCTTCCGTGTCTTCTTCTGTGTGTCTTCTTGAGTGAGTGTCTGTTTATATAGGCCAAAGGGGGTGGGGACTCAACCCAAGCTACACTTTACTGACATAGCCCAATCAGAAGACTTAAACTGACTTTATCAAGTAAATTTAGAGACCCTTCACCAGATCTAATACAATCAAAGGGCATTACACCCAGAGGAACAGATCTATTTACAACTATAATCCTTCTCTTTATGAGGTTAAATAATATCAAACTGCCACACATTCCCACCTTGTGTTTGTTCATTCCTCAATATTGAGGATTTTGGGATGGTGATACCCACTCTGCTTCCCACTGAGAGGTGGCTTAGATCCCATGGGGCAGATGGATGGAACTGTTTTGCTTGCAGTTGTAGATACTCTCTGTTTTCTGGCATGGGCATTTTCCATCATCATCCCTTTGTTAGCTGTCCTGGGTGAGTCCAATGAACTGGAGAGTAAGTGTTGGCTGCAACTCTGCTGAGATTCATGGCCCAATTGGCATATGAAAAGCCAGAAGATTTAAGTTTCTGGAACATATATTTAATGGATATAGTGCTATTTATAGGTTGAAATAAAAGGGACAGAAGAACCTTATGTGGGAAAATTATAAATGAGTCTAACTCTGATACATTGGGGAGATAGGTTATGATATGTTCCAAGGTAAGGCCCTCTGATAGGGTGCCGATTTCCTGGGTTCTCTGCCCTGCCTATAGTGTCTAGATGTCTCCAGAGCCCTCAGAAGCACTCCTGCTTGAGGCACTATTTACTGTGACAGACAGTGAGGTTCTCCTGAAACTTGCACAAGCATAACCTCTGAAATGACCTCCCAACTCACTTTGAAATCTCTTAGCCATAAACTCATTTGTATTTAATATTTCCCCTTTTTGGTCTAGGTCTTTTTCCAAATGCATTGATAGTTGGCACTTGGTAATAATCCCTTGATGCCAAGAAGGCTCATCCCCAGGAGTCATGTCCCACACCGGGGGAAGGTAGTAAGTTTATATGCTGAGTTTGGCTTAGAAAGAGGCCACTTTTGAGCAACAAGGAGGCTTTCAGGAGGTAACTCTTAGGCAATCTATATTACTAGGCTAAGTTTTAATTTCACAAGAACAAGGTTCATAAGTACAAGAATGAATATCAAGAGCCTGGTGTATTGGACTGTCCTCCTTAACTAGGCACTGTCCATGTACTATAGAGATACTTGCCATGCTATTAGAGAATGTAGCAGGACTTCCCAGGATGGGAATCCAATATTCCATTGGTTATTGTGTGGGTCTCTACCCACTGAGACAACACCCCATGACCACATGAACACATTCATATTCCATAGGGGTGTGCCCCAGTTGCACCCCTCCCCATACATTCTGCCACCATCAACATACCATACCAGTAATCCTCCCCTGTTATAGTTGCAACCCTTCTTCAATCCAAAAGCTCCCCAAAAACAAAGCCAAAAAATAATAAAATAAATTTAAAAATTATAATTTTTTTGCATTGTGCCTTTCATCACTGTAAGACCTGTAATTTTTTATGTATATTGACAATTTCTTCTATATATTCCCCCACTGTCTTATTCTTTTCACTTTCTTTTCTAAGAAGCTTTAGGTTACAGAAGTCACAGAAAATATAGGGAGTTCCCATTTACCCTACCTCCTCACCCTCTACATCCTCCCCTACCAATAATATCCTATATGACTATGATACATTTGTTAAAATTGATGAACAAATATCAAAGCATTGCTACTAAACATGGTCAATAGTTCACATTAAGGTTTACATTTTGCACTGTCCACTTTTATAGGTTCTGACAAAATATATAATGGCCTGTATTCATCAATACAAGATCATGCAAAATAATTCCAATGCCCCCAAAATGCCCTGTGTTCTACCCATTCTTCCCTCCCCCTTCCCTTGGAATCTATGGCAACCACTAAGTTTCAAATTTTGAAGACTAAGGTTCTTAGTTACATGCATTAATATTGAGGGCTTGACATACTGGTCTGTTTCCTTTTATTAAGCACTGCCTATGTACTCTATAGATTCTTGCCCCTATATTTGAGAAAGTGACAGGATTCCCCAGGAGGGGAATTTAATATTTTCTTGTTTATTGTGGACATCTCCACCCACTGTGATAACATCCTATGACAAGATGAGCACTTTCATATTCCATAGAAGAATGCTCCAGGTGCACCCTTTCCCACATATGCCCCCACCACTGACGCCCTTCACCAGTGACCTTCCCCTGCCATAGTTGTCAAAAGAACATCCCCACCAGTGTAGTTTCAACCAAAGACCTACAAATCCCCAGAGTTCACGTTTTCCTTCTTCCAGCCCTCCCTCCAGTTCCATGGCTGGTCCAAACCAACCCCACCCCCACCCCCACTGCAACCTGCTCACCATCACATTCCAGCACCATCGACCCCATTCACATCCTGGCACCCCCATCACCCTCATCCTCTGCCAAATCACCCCCTTCCACCTTATCATGGGTTTTGCCCATATTGAACATAGGCTCACCAAAATCTACTCCCTTTCTGTCTCCTGATGTGTATCTTCCACACTAGTTTTATGAGTCTGCACAATATGCTTGTGTTTATTTAATATTTTGATATAAATAGTAATCCTGACATTCATTACTTGTAAGCTTAATCATGTCAACATTGTTTTTTGTCCTTTCTGTGTGCCAGGCCTGGGGGTTCTCAATGGTTCTTGCCTACTTTGAGCTTACAGTCTGCTGCGGGAGAGAGATGACATAATGGGAGCATTGCATAATGAATGTAAGATTGCAGTTGTGGAGAGTGCTATGAAGGAGAAGCGTTGGCTGCTGTGTGAGTGTGTAATGGGGGTTAGTGTAGTCAGAGACACCGTGAGGAGACAATAGAGCTGAGATATAAGCATCTCGGGGGACATGTGGCAAGGAGGGGAGTGAAGAGCATCCCAGGCAGGCATGGGCTGCCGAGGCCTCACGGCAGGAGGCAGCACAGAGCGTTCGAAGGACACTTGTCTGGTGAGTGTATGCTGAACATGGGTAGATGGAACTGCAGAGGTCAGCAGGGACCAGACATTGAAGAGTCTTGAAGGCCACATTAAAAAGTGCAAATTTATCTAAGTACAATGGAAAAACATTAACGTTTTGAGCAAGAGGTGATGCAATAACTTTTGTGCATGAAAGAAAACCCTCCTTGTCTACATTGGAGGGACTGGGTTGTATGGGGGCAAGATGCCTGCAGGTAAACCATTATGAGGCAATTGCAGCATTCCAGATGACAGAGGGTGGGATCTGAGACCAGGGTGATGGAGATATGTGTATGAAGGGGGTGGGATGTAGTTAGGGAGGTCAGAGATGTCTTCTCCCAGGTGACAGTTGAGCAGAGATACAAAGAAACCCCCAGACTGTCTCTATCATGTCCATCTATGTGCCAACATCTGCACCTTCTCTCCTGTTATTATATATTTTGGTCCCACTAAAATCCATCCCTTCTTGCCTATACAAATGCACTTAAGCAATTATTCTCTCTGTAAATCATTCCCTCCTATAGCATCAGTTTTTGTTTTGTTTGTGTTTGCGTCTGAATTATTTGCACCAACAATTATATCTCCCATCCTAAAATAGCTTCTTTTCTGGACTCCTTGGGAAAATGATTCCAGATCTGGGGTAGAAAATATACAAGGTAATCCTGAAACATCTTATTATATCTGAGAGCAAGGACGCTATCAAAAACTATTAGGAGCACATTTAAAGGACTCTGGAGCCAGTTGAATAGGCTCTTCCAGGCCAATGATGGGACATTTGAAGTTTTGGCAAGAATAATAAGTGCAATGAATTGGAACATACCAGACGGATTTACATCCATGCATTATAAAGGGATGTTTAAAAGTAAAATTATTGGTAACCTTTGGAGAATACTAGGGATCTACTATTCTTACAAGCACTAAAGATATAAATAATGTGTTGTAATGAGGGTTGGATTGCCTTGTAAATTTCCAAATAGCTATGCCCACTCAAAGAATCAAATCTGAGACTTTCTGTGTTAGTTTGAGTCTTTTGTGGATCCAGAAAATTATGTTCTTAAATTGAACCTGTTGTGAAGATTAGATTAGATTAGATTAGATTAGATTAGATTAGAATAGATTAGATTATTCTACTAGGGCATAGCCCAAGGTGGGTCTTAATTCTTTTACTGGAGTCCTTTATGTATGGAAGGATAAAAAGCCTCAGACATAGGGGGAAAGCCACAGTTACCGAAATAAGCATCCTGAAATTGAAAGCAATGAATCCACGGGAGAGAAAAGCCACAGACAGAGCAACTCAAAGCTGAAGCAACGAGGCCTGGAGGAGCTGGGATAGAGTAGACCCTGCCATGTACCTGATTGTGCATAGCTTAGTTTGGGGAGAAAGTGCACCTAGAAGAGAAGGCAGAGACCAGCAGAGCTGCCATTGTGCCTTGCCATGTAGCAAGAGCCTAGGAGTTCCAGCAGCCAACCTTGGGTAAGAGCATCTCTGATGATGCCTTGATTTGGACATTTTCCTCAGCCTCAGAACTGTATGCTTACAACTTAATAAACACCCATTGAAAAAGCCAACCCATTTCTGGTAGATTGCTCTGGCAGCCTTTAGCAAATTAAAACACATACCTTTTTAAGTCCTGGCTGTAGGTACTGAATGAATGAAAATTGTTTTCTTAGGCAATTTAATATACTTAGTCTTTTATGTATATTTAGAATACTTACCTCTTGCTCAACCTCTCTACACATTCCTACATAGGTATAATTATAGTCAAAATGAGTGGCTTAAGCAAATATGTGTTCCTTTTTCCTCTCATAACAGGTGGCTTTTCTTGCTTCTATCTGTCATCCTTAAGGGGAATCTCTCTTCCTCATGTTATCCACCTCCAGCCTCATGAGCAAGTTCCAAGCAAGAAGAGGAAAAACAAAGGGACCATGGAGCAGGGGCATTGCCCATCTCAAGAAACAAAAGTCTCCCAGACATCCCCAGAAAACTTCCACTTAGATTGCAAAGTCCAGAACCATGCCCCATGATTATACTTAGCTGCAAATGAGTCTGGAAACATGTTTTGTATTTAGCTGGGTGCATTGCCATCCTAAATAAAACTAGAGATCCACTATTAAGGAAGAAGTAAAAAAAATGGATATTAGGGGGAGGGGATTGGGTATAGGGGAATCCCCTATATTTTCTATGTGACTTTTCTGTAACCTAAAGCTTCTCCGAAGATAAAGCAGAAAAAAAAAATAAGACACTGGGGGAACATACAGAAGAAATTGTCACTGTATATAAAAGATAACAGATCTTATGGTGATGAAAGCCACAATGAAAAGAACATTTTATTTTTTATTTTTGTATTTTATTTGTTATTTTATTATTATTATTATTTTATATGAAAATATTTTATTTTATTTTATATTTTTGGCTTTGATTTTGGGGAGGTTTTGGATCACAGGAAGGTCACAACTGTGGCAGGATGGGATCAGTGGTAGGTGTGTTGGTAATTGGGGGAGGTGTGGGGACAGGTGCACCTGGGGCATGCCTCTATGGCATATAAATATGTTCATGTGGTCATGGGGTGTTGTCTCGGTGGGTGGAGATCCACACAATAATCAAAAGAATATTGAATTCCCATCATGGGAAGTCCTGCTACATTCTCTAACAGAGTGGCAAGAATCCCCTGATTACGTGGGCAGTGCCTAGCAAAGAACGACAGACCATTTCACCAGGCCCTTGATATTGATAGTTGTACTTAAGTACCTTATTCTTGTGAAATTGAAACTTAGCCTAGTATTATATATTGCCTGAGTTACCTTCTGATAGCCTCCTTGTTGCTCAAAGGTGGTCTCTCTCTAAGCCAAACGCAGCATATAAATATACTACCTTCCCCCTGGTGACTTCTGGGCATGAGGCTCCCTGGCAATGAGGGATTATTACCAAGGGCCAACTAGCAATGCATTTGGAAAAAGACCTAGACCAAAAGGGGGAAATATTAGATACAAATGAGTTTTTATGGCTAAGAGATTTCAAAGTGAGCAGAAGGTCATTCCAGAAGTTATGCTTATGCACATTTCAGGAGGATATCATCGACTGCCACAGTAAACAAGGGGGCTCCTGAGGGCTCTAGAGATATCTAGACACTATAGGCAGGGCATACAATCTCAGGAATTTGGTACCCTGTCAGTGAACCTTACTTTAGAATATATGCTCCAATGTTACAGATTTAGACTCATTTATAATTTCTCTACACACCTTTCTTCTGTCCCTTTTATTTGAATGTATAATTAGCACTATATTCGTTAAATATATGCTCCAGAGACCTAAATCTTCGGCCTGTTCATATGCTGGTTGAGCCCTGAATCTCAGCAGAGTTGCAACACGTACTCTCCAGTTCATTGGACTCACCCAGGAAAACTAACAAAAGGATGATGATGGACAAGTCCCATCCCAAAAAACAGAGAGTATCTATAACTGCAAGCAAGACATGCCCCATGGGATTTAAGGCCCCTCTCAATCAGAAACAGAGTGGGCATCACCATCCAAAGGTCCTCAAGATTGAAGAATGAACAAACATAAGGGATGAATGCAATTATGGACTAAAGTAGACTTAATATTAGTCTAGCAATGGAAGAACTTGTAATATTGATATAAAGGCAGTGGTCACCAGAGGTTCTGAGTGGAGGGAGAAGGAAGAATAGGTGTAAAATGGAGGCATTTGAAGGACATTGGATTTGTCCTGCATGACACTGCAATGACGGATATAGGCCATTACACATTTTGTCAAAACCTATAAAATTGTGTGGTCCAAAGTATAAACTATATTGTAAACTATAGACCATGGTTACTAGCAGTGCTTCAATATGTGTTCATCAATTGTAACAAATGTACCACACTAATGTAAGATGTCGTTAATGGGGGAATGTTGGGGGGGACGTGTTATATTTTCAGTGTAACATTTATGTAATATAAAGCTTATTTTAAAAAAATGATATTACATAGAAAACTAGCAGTGTCTGCTATTGTATGCAATACGCTTTCTTGCTTTCTTACACACACACATAGGTATACATGCACATACTTAGAGAGGTACATATATTAAAAACTGAATTATAGCAAATATTAGAAAAAATACTATTTCTCTTTTTGCATCTATGTTCAAAGCTGTTACTTATTAAGAGGACATTCCAGAGGATCATTAATTTATATTGCTTTTGCATTTATCTCAAAATATTTAAATATCTCATGACTGTCATACTCACAGGGATTTAGTCCAAATTTTCAAGGACAAGATACTTAATTAAAGCAGAAGGCCTTACTCAATCACATCAAATTATTCCCTTTGAAAAAAAAGATGTACAGTAATGGAGAAGGACAGATATGCAGTGTCAAATCAGGTCTATTTTTGTATTTCTTTTTTCTTTGCTCTTTTCCCATTTTCCAAATACATTTTCCCACAAGAACCACCCTGTATTCACTTATCTGGGCTTCTTTCTTCATGATACTCACATATTCACTCTTTTCAATTTCGGAGCCTTTTGAAACAACCAGGAAATATATTTGATCTCAAAGAAATGAAAGATTTCATATTCAGCCATCCTTATGAATCCCACCACCTTCACAGATTTAAGACATTCCCAGAGCATTAATAGAGAAAGTTTTCACAATTTTATTATTTTAACTATTTATAGTTCTTAATTATGCAAGTAATGGGCAATTTCAGTGCATTTACTATAGGCCTAATGCTTATGGGTCAGCATACTCACTATTTAGGCAGTTTATAAAATGGAAAAGAGATACACAGTCAAGTTTATCTTTTAACTTCCCCCTTTTTTTGCAGAACCTTCATTGAGCCAGGTTCCCAAGAGTAATATCTGCAGTGCTATCCACACAATGTCACTGCCCAGTGAAGAGAAGCTCGGGAAATGTAATTGATCTCCCTTGACCCAAAACATCTGTGTGGCTTGGGCCACTGCTGAGAACCTGGGCTGAATTTCTCTTGTCAAGGGAGGTTATGAAGATCTGGAAAATGCCTCAAAGGAGCATGAGGTGATGAAAGGTACAGAATGGAGGCACAGCTTGAAGAATGTCACAGAAGAACACAGGCAAATCTTCCCTTCTCAAAAAGAATAAATCATATTTAGGAAATATAAGCCTTTTGGCTTCCAGAGACTTTACAAAGCACTTGCTAGTTTCAGTCTTGCAGGATGCCCATTCTCAGCTGTTGACCTGCATCTCAACGATCCAGCCTCAAAACCATCCCCTCACAGTTTCTATCACCTTTGTTCAGCTCTCAACTCTACCTGGTGGGTCCAATGACAAAAAATTCTCCAGTGGTATCTATAATCAGCCTCATGACTCTTATTCTTGCTTGATAATTTATTGACAAACATGTATACTATAGTCCTAGCACTAGTCTTAAGAACTAGAATTTAGCAAAAGGAATCCTCATAATAATCCTATGAAATAAGTACCATTATCACTTACTGACATTATTCAGATAAGGAAGGCACAGAGGTAAGTAATTTTCCCAAGGTCAGCTAAGAGGTGAGGTTGGGATTGTACCCCAGGCTTTGGGATTCTGGGCTTTAATCACTGAGCAATCATATCCCATCTCTGTGTGGTAAGGGACTTTGACCTTGGAGGTTATGCTGGCAAATTTTACTGATCAGGAAATCCCTATGAGAGTCCCGTGATGGAAGATTGGTCAGCTTTGGCTTGGATTCCTTTTTTTAAGGTTAAGATACCCTCAGATCTGTTATCAGAGTCATCAGTGGTGAATCTAACCTCACATGGCTGGCTTCATGTCCAACAAAGACAAAGGTGGACATCGAGATCTCCAGTTACAAGACTGCAGCTATTTCCTTCCTCTGCCATGTGGCAAAAATGAGAGGCCTACCATTATGTCCCTCTATTCTTTTACCTAGTTCTTCCTGGTAAAATTTGGAGGAAAACCAGAAATTTTAATTCCCCAGCAACTCTTGTCACTGTCATGGTTTAGCAGAGGATACTTATTATAACTGCAAATGCTTTATTTTATTTGGAATAGGTTAGAATAAATAACCAAAGCCAATCTGTATAATGACGTCTCAAAATAATGGAAAGAAGACAGAGAACCAAGGCACTTGCATGTTTTTTCCCTAATTGGCTACTAACTGTCTTCAGAAAACTCCTCATTTAGATTTTCTCAATCTGAAAATCCTAAAAATGAGCCCCCCCCCCCCCCTTCAGATAGGAGGCACCTAACTTGGCACTAAGGAGAGAACAGTGAACTAGCCATGGCTCACTAATAGCTCAACCACAAAAAAAAAGTGCTATAAGATCTAAGAAAAATTAAAGTGTGTGATGGGACTTCAAGGAAGGTCGACCAACTAGATTATGGGATCAGTAAATGCTTCCGTAAATGAGAACAGACCAACGAGGAGGTGTGCTGAGGCTCAGTGTTTCCAGAGGTGCCCAGTTACCCAAGCACTAAGCAGGGGATAAACTGGGGCAGCTGCCACTCCAGTATAGCCTGAGAAAACTCACAGATGAGCTTAAGAAAGTCTGTTTATATCTTATAAGTTTTAAAAATGGTTTCTTGTTTCTATTTAAAGGGGAAAATACAGGGTTATTATAAGCCTTAAACAGAAAAGGTAGGTGGAGGAAAACTTGCTTTCTTTTTAACTTCTGAGTTTCATTCCTAGTGGCTTTCTTTGGAGGGCAGCTTGAGCCTGAGCCAGCCAGGGTTGTTTCTGGTCATTTCTACTGGCCACTCAGCATGGGTGGCCAAAACAACGACGGGGGGGGGGCGGGAATAAATTAAAAAAAATAAATCCTTTATAAAAAAAGAAAAGAAAAGAAAAGCCAGTCATGAAAAAAAGCTTAAATCTGGAATGGCATTATGTAGTTAACCTTAATTATCTCAGTTTAGCCTCAGTATCTTCTATTAAAAAAAAAAAAAAAGACAATGACATGAATTGACAGTACATTTGCTGAACAGACCTAAAAAATAGTGGTTGCCAAAGGGGTTCAATAAATCAAAAAGTGGATGGGGATAGGGGATAAATAGCAATTTAATAACATGCCCAACAACTTACACAATCAGGTTCCTGTATCTTGAGCATAAATGAAATGCTTAGATCTTTTATCCCCTCTAGGATCCACTGAGAGTTTTTAAAAACTATTATGAAGATGTATACATAGAAAATGCAAAAATTATGCCTACAATATATGTAAGATATAAAAACGTGCCATATGACAGTAAGCTTTTTACAATATTGTCACATTTGTTGCTCCGTCTCACTGGAATTCACTACAGAAGGTAGAGTGCTCAGCCAGACCCTTTCCTTGGGCCTTCTGCTTGGGAAATTCTTTACATTCTTTATGAAACAGACAGGTATCTTTCACCTTAACAATGTTTTGTCAGGGCTTTCAACTACCCTTTGGGAAATTGGGAGGAAGTATAATCAGTAACCGGCATTTAGATGTGAAGTTTTCATGAAGGGATGCATTGTTCTGCTCCCCCATTCCGCAGAGCATGTTGTGTGGGTGTGCTGCACGAAGGCTCAATCACCCAGAGGATGACGGGCAACGAGGTGTCCCTGGTAGGCCCATGATTAATGATGAGGTGGAGCATAAAATAGCAAACTTGCATGTGCTCTAGTCTCACACACACTAATATTCCCACAGGGAGGAACTGTTTTCTCATCAATTCATATTCTCCTTATTGCTATTTTGTCAAGAGCCCTTTGGTACCAACAAGTAAACAAACAAAATAATAAAAACCAAAAGGACAGCATTAAGAAGAGCATTTTACTTCCAGCAGTCTGCAGCTACTTTAACAAATCCGAAAATCTCTGAGCCTTAGTTTCCTTGTTCTTAAAATAAGATTACTCTAAACAACCTCTAATTTTTCTCCCCATTAGGAGATTCCATTATGGAGCTCAACTCTCTTTGGCTTAGAGAAGACTCCCTTCTCTATAGGCTATAATATTAAGGCTGCCCACAACTTATGTTCAAAGCTTACCTGGGCCACATAAGACTTGTGTGACTTTTGTCATTATTTTCCCTCTATTAGCTCCAGTTTAAAATGGGGATATTAATAATGGCACTTAATTCATAGGGTTACTAGAAAGCTCAACATATCTTACCTGAAAAGCACTTAGGACAATGGCCACTAGATTATTGGTTCAAAAAATGTTGGTTATCTTCATATCACTGTGGATTTTAGATCGCATCATGAACTGTCTTGTCCAGAATGATCTCCTCTAGCCCCCCGCCAGGAATCCTACAAGTTTATGTAAAGGTCTGTGAATTTAAACCAAATTCTCCTGAGAGGATGAACAAATGAAGCTACTGCCAGTGATCACTCCTTGATGTACATTATTTTGTCATGCCCTCTAACTAGTTGAGGACAATGTGCTGAGGATCAGTAAGTTGTGATGGGAGAAGGAATGGAACACAGAACTCTCTGGACACCAGACACCCTGGATGGCATATCAGGATGGGCAACATAAGGCTCAAAACATTGGCAAGGACCATGTGGTCTGCAAAGTTTAAAATATTTATTATGATTTACTATCTGGCCCTTATAGAAAATGTTTGCTGACCCCTGTGTTGAAAGAGGGAGGGAGGGAGGGAGGGAGGGAGGAAGGGAAGGAAGGAAAGAAATTATAGATTATTTTAAAATAATTTCCAAAATTAAAAAAAAAAGACTGATTTTTGCTATAGGACCAAAAAAATGACAAAAATAGACACTGGAAGGATAAATAGGGTTGGAAGCTCACTGTTCCTGAACAATGGACCACACTCCAATGCATTCTCTTTAGCAAGTAATTATAGTGTTGTGATCATGCTGGAAACCTCTGTCCAAAGCATTCTATGTTTGGTGGATATGGTGGTAGGGAGTGGAGAGTGCAAGAAGTAATAGTCAACGACAAATAGGATGAGGTCTTCTTCAGGATTTTGCTGTGAAACCAAATCACATAGCAGAGAGAATACTTTTTATTTACATTCTGTCATTTCTGCACTGCCCCATCCAGAGAGGGTGGGCTGCACAGGGAGTGTGGGTTAGCATCCTTGATGCACGTGGAGAACAGACACCATTTTGTGGAGTAAGCACTCCTCAGCTGGCATTAGTAAAGTCTATTCAGCTCAACCCCTTTGACACTGAAGAGATTAGGCTCTGACATCCATGCTCCAAAGCACTCATTGAGTTTAACCTAAAGTAAGATTTCTCTAACTCTGAGCTAGAGAAAACAAACCAGTGATTTTTTTAAAAAGGAGCCATGTTGCAGCAAGGCCATTGCTAACCCTGTAATGGTAATGATGTTAAGGAGTATCTTCAGATAGTATAAAAACCCCAACAAAGTACAGAATGAAGCACACATGTGAGAAGCTCTGTGAATGAGAGCTTGGACTGACATTAAGACCTGAGCTATTGTCCTAAAGAAGCCCCAAAGTGGATAAGGACAGTCCCTCAGAATAAGTTACTCTGAAAAATGTAGGTCACCTTAAGTGATGGCTGGTTTATTTTGCACCTGCATCTGCTTTAAATATGGCCAAGCTTTAATCAGGTTGAGCTATGAGGAAAGATTTAAGATGTAAAACAGGATTGAGCATTCCCTTCTATTGAATAACACTCTTAGTACCACAACTCCTGGGGAAGAAATGGAAGCTGGCAGGCCACAGAAATCTGATGTAAGGTTTTTAACAGAGCCTGGGAAACAAGCAATGACAGAAAGATAATATCTCATACAAGGACTTAAGCCACAGCCTTTGCCATCTAGCTGGTGTGGAAAGAGACCAAGATGGTGGGTAGTTGCCTTGCCTTTCTCGTTCTAATAGGTGCTCACTCATAGCTCAAAGGGAGGGCATGTCTATTTCATAAGCATGTCCATATTTACGTACTGACTATGTATTACAGCTACTTTTACTCCACTGTTAGAAGAATTGACCTAATCCGAAGTTCTTTCCTTTTGCATTTATATTTAGGGAATCTCTTTTGAATGGCAACAGGGTAAGTATGCCATTTCCAACCATGATCCTCTGGCCAGAAA
Organism: Tolypeutes matacus; assembly: GCA_026826555.1. NCBI lineage: Eukaryota > Metazoa > Chordata > Mammalia > Cingulata > Chlamyphoridae > Tolypeutes > Tolypeutes matacus. The sequence continues at coordinate 1,449,832 of JAKSZT010054001.1, forward strand.
CTCACCCCAGAAATTTCCCCTTTGAATTTGTTCTATTCTTTCTCTTCTTATCCTCACCATTAAAACAATTACCAGAACTCATAATTCATAGAGTGATATAAATGGAAGGTTGTAGGCGAGTGTGCATGCACAAGTACATGTGTGTATAGATGCACCTACACAAGGGGAAAGGAGATGTGAAGACATTCCTCACAGAGAGAATGCTATTAGCAAATGCTCAGAAATGAAAGTAGTCAAGAAAAATGATAATGTTATGCTGGCCTTGATAACTCAAGGATGGCCTTAAACAACTCACGAGTAAAGAGTGATTATGGAAGACTTTACATTCTGGGTTAAAGACTTTATACTGTCTTCTGTATCTAATAGAAAAACACTGAAGGATTTGGGGAAAAGGCTGACTTGGTCAAAGTTGTTAAGTAAACTAACAGTGGCACTTGGAATGGAGTTGAGAAGAAAAATCCAGAGACAAGGCAATAGGAAAGAACAAGCCTCAAGAGTCTGTGTGGGGGGATATAGGCCTAGAATTGAATGAAAGTGATGGGTTTCTCAAACACAATAAAGGGAAATTTATGGGACTGACTGGGGATAAAAAGAGAGAGAAGAGCCAAAGATAACTTTGGTAGTTTGAGCCCAGGTGACAGGAAGGAAGAATGATGAAACCATTAATAGAAATGGAAAAGTCTGGAGAGAGCCAGATTGGAGAAAAACATGTTGCATTGGATTTTAGATAGGTAGAGTTAACCCTTCATCTACATCTGTTCTCTTCCAACCAGTGCCATTAGCTACTGGGAGATGATTTAGCTTAAAGTACTACACACCCAGCATGGCTATGTCATTAATCTACTAGCAAGAGACCATGCCACTCTTTCACTTCATGTCAACTTTGGGGATAATAGTTTCACCGTTTGCACAGAATTAGAGGGGGCAGTTATAGGACATCCTTATGCTGGCTGCATGAGGATGTGGACTCCCCACTCAGGGCCCTAGCCTTTCTTCTTGCCCTTCCCCAAACCCCCACCCCCACCCCATACCAGCATTGTGAACTGAGAAGAGCAAGGCATATTCTAGAAAGCATTTTCTTGACTATAAATTGTAACTTTATAATGCATAATTGCTTCTTACAAAAGAGCAGAAAAAAACTCTTACAGCATATTCCTTAGAAGGTAAAAGTAAAGCAAGGAAGGAAGGAGGAAAAGACCGTGAAAAGGAAGGGAGTGAAGGTGGGAAGAAAGAAGGAAAGGAGGGAGAAGGGGAAGAGTGAGAGAAAGAAAGAGAGGGAAAAAAGAAGAAACGAATAGAGGGAAGGGAAGAAAGTAGGCACCAGCACTCAAAACAAAAGTTAAGATCTTTCTAAAATTAGGTTAATGCACTTTAACATCTCAGAATCTTCAGTTTTCCTGTTGGTAAGGTGGCATTAATGATGCATTATTATTCACCTCAGCGAGAAGATACAAGGTAAAATGATACTAATTATGCAAAAACAGAAGTAATTTCCAAAAAAAAGGACTAACAACCTTGATCTCTGAATATTAAAGGTACAAAATGATGAAGAGCCATCATAAAAATTAAAATAATAAATCACATTAAATAAGATATTAGTGTCACATTATCAGCTTTTCCTCACACTAATGGGAAACATACTCAAACACTGAATATTAATATCACCTATTAGAAAACCAATCATAATAAAAGTCAATGATGGTGGATAATTAGGTATTAGTCAGCCCAAGCCATGCTAGCAAGAATAAGGACAGTTTTTTTCCCAGAATATTACAAGATATTTTCCAGTAGTTCCGCTTACTATCCAAATCTCCACCAGCTTTGAGGTTTATATTAAGTCCCTCATATGCTATCTGTATTTGTCACATGGCAAAATTAATTAAATAACTTCTCAGGTGTACCTCTCTCTTCCTAGTCCATATTTTCCCCACTGAAAGAAAACAGAAAACTTTTACCCAAAATCCTGAGATAACAAAGTAAAGGCACAGTTTAGGCACTGACCTACATTACATATTAGCTGGATGTCCTCTGAGCTTTGCTTTGTTTTGTTTATCTTCAGAGATTAACATGGGAACTCCACTCTTTTTTTCTCACTTGTAAATAAGGTTTATAAATGAGAGTAGATCCAGTCCTTCAATGAGGGCCTAAATTGAAATCTCTGGGATGGTGAGAAGGCCTTTTCACTTTTAATGCACATATATCTGGATAATTCTAGTGTAGTTTCCAAGAGCTTGCACTGATAAGAAAAGCATAAGGGTTCAAGAAAATAAAGAGAAATGAGCATTTGGGGGGTTATGGAAGTGCTTGGTCACAGAACCAGAGCTGCCCCTGAAAACCTTCACTGTGACCCCAACCACATTGCAGGCAGAAATGAGTCCTTACATATTTCAGCAAGACCTGAGCTCATTTGGCCTGAGGTCTGTGACTGTGATACCTGCCCTTCTTTGGCACCATTAGAGACCTAGCTGATGTCCTGAACAGCTCCAGGTACCTGTGTAAGGGCTTTAAAATGCTAACTAATGACACCAAGCCAAATGTGCCGTCATGGAATCATCAAATCCCAACACACAACTTTACATCTCCAGAATTATTCCTCTCCCATTTTTCACTGCCATTAAATATTTTGCTTTTTAAAAGGCAACACACAAACACACACACACAAACAAATGCACTGATTGAGCAGATGTTTGTTAAGCTGTTTGGGAGGATTCCTAGATATCACATTTGAAAGGTTAGAATGATAATTCAAATACCATAAGAAGCTAGGAATCTTTCAGCTTGTCCAACCATGTCTTTAATGGCTCACTTTTATTTACTAGCAGTAGAGTTTATCTGTCATCAACTTCTCCAGTTACCTCGAGCTAGCTTCTTTGGTGCCTCAGCCAGTTCTCATATTGTTTCCCTGTTTCAATGATATTTGGACCCAAATATACTGGTATTATTTTCATCTTCCAAATGAAATTCAAGGAAATAGCATGAATTAGGGACTGTGCTGACCGAGGGTCCTGGCTACTGAGCTCCCAATGAGAGAACCACCTATTCTTCTTTGGTTCCCTGATTTAAATAAATGTGCTTTGCAAAAAGCTGAATTTATGTGAACAATCAATTAGGAGCAATTACATTTCAAAATCTCTGCTTTTCCAAGTGATTCATTTCTGCTCTGTTTAAAATACAGAACTTTTGAAATTTATAAATGGGTTATAAAAATCAGATAGATTTTTCTGGTAATGTTATTTGGCGAAACTTAGAACATATTTTTCCAAAGATATTGATTTGTAAGTGATGAGTAGCACCCAACAGCGGGACACAGATACCCGCTTAATTCATAGAGCTTTTGGTGCTTTCTACCCCCACTACTGTATTACCTCATTCGTTATTGAGCACCTATTGTATACCAGGCACTATTCCAGATAGTGTTTGAAGACACGGCCTACAAGGTGTCATCAAGGGATGAACTTATGAAGGAAATGATAAATGAGCAATGTTATTTCAGATAATAGTAATTGCTAAGAAAATAATGAAACTGAGAAATACCAATGGGATGGACGTGGGCTGACAGGGAGAGGAGGCTACATTTGCCAGGATAATCAGAGCAGACCCTGCTGAGAAGCTGAGACCTGAGTAACAGCAGTCTCCAGCCATGAGAAGATCTGGGGGAAGGGTAGTTTAAACAGAACAAATAGCAAATGCAAAGGACTTGTGGTGGCAATAGGTTTGGTGTGTTCAAAGAACATACATAGGGCCATTATGGATGGAATACCATGAGCAAGGTAGAAGTTGGAAGGAGATAAGTTTAGAAAGCTAGATGGAAGTCAGGTGTTGTGGGCCTTTGCAGCCATGGTAAAGGATTTGGATTTTGTGCTAAGCACATAGTGCTTCTTAGTCCCAGAGCACTATGCATTATCTTACATGTTCTCTATTACATTCTTAAGGGACTGAACTACAATAGTCTATGGGAAAATAATTTCAGAGTTATCACTTGGATTTCCAGGACCACATCTCCCTTCCTTTCAGATGGATTATTTTTGCTTCCAAGCTCCCCCAGCTGGAGCAGAAACAGAGGGAAGTACATTTACTCATCCATTTATTCAGTGCTCAAAAAAATTGTTAGATGAATGAATGGGAATCAGAAGTAAACAAGACAGGCAAAATGTCTGCCTTCACGAAGCAGGAGAAGGAGGAAGAGCATGGCAGGGGTAGAGATAGGTAAGGGATAGGTTAGGCATAGAGGAGGTAAAAGTAGAAAAGAGGGCTACAGATACCACACCTTCCTGCCAGTGTAACTCCAAAAGTGCTTTGGAGCCTGGAGACAAACACCCCCATGTACTTACTTTCTTTCCTTCCTCAGTCCTTAGGGCTGAGCAGTGGAAGAGAACGCAGAAGTTGAGTCCTGGAATAATTATGTGATCTAATTGTGCTGGGCACTAGCCACCTGATAGGTTTCTCCTTTGGGGAGTATGCCTGAGAACAAGAGGAAGAGACCTGCAGAAACAGAAAATCCTGATATGGTGAGTGATGGAGAGGGACAGGCAGCTTCTTCATCGTGGTCTTCCTGGGAAGAGTTGTAGATCTGACTTAGGCCCTGCAGGAGCCCCCAGAGAACATGGGCTGGCACTGAAATAGAACATTGACCTGATCCTTGGGGGTGGGATAGGGTTGGCTTTGGCTGCTTATGTACATATCGGTTGTTAAAATACTAGAAGACTCTGCAGTGGTTAGTAAATAACTGCTTTCACAAGTTCCTTAAATTCTCTTCACAAGTCCTGGCCATCCCAGGACCTCCCTGGTTCAAATCCAACTAGTCAAGCAACTAATGAGGCTTCCAAGACCAGGACCTATTCCAGCATTCAGCTTAGGGTCAGTGCTGGAGCCAAACCTGTTGTGAAACATTTTGAATATAGATATATATTTTTTAGTTTATAGTATTTTTAATTTGTGTACTTCATAGAACCAGAAAATACATCTTGTAATAAGGTATTAGGTCTTAATTGCAATGCTTTCCTTCACATTCATTTTAAGGACCATAAATTTAGTACCATGTACACAGCTGTTAGCATCAAATATATATTAATATGGGGCAGACTCTTGTGCTAACCAAGAAAGGACCATTCTCCTAACACATCCTTGGGGAACATTTCACAGTCTCAACCTTTACCACCATGTTCCTGGCCACAAAACAGCACCTCTAGAATTTTATCACTAATAATAATAATATTGTGCCATTTTAATCATCCTTTTCCTCCTCCTTGTGTTTGTTTTTGTTTTCTTCTTGCAACTCCATTGTCCTCTCCCCTATAAAAATTTATAACCCATATAAAACTCAGTGACCTCAGAGTCTAGCCCTTGCTTAAAACATAACAAAACTAAAACAAAACAAAAAACCATAACTAAAACCAATGCATTGTTTTATTCCCTTGAATCACTGTTTTACTCCCTTAAATGAGAGAAACACATTCATTATGCCTAACACATCTTGTTTCACAACCTCCTTTCTTCTTGCCTTTCTCCCTCAGTATTTCTCATGGTACTGGCCATGGCTCTGAAGTTTCTCTCCTCCTTCACTCCAAGCTTACAGTCATAATGAAAAGAAAGTTCTCTTGAGCCCAGCCAGCATGAGTACTTGTCTCTCCCCTCCTTTCACCATGAGAACCATTATTTTGCCTTTCCATTAATTTCTGTCCCAACCCCCAGACAAAATTCCAAGCCTCTCTGTCTTCCTTGTTTAATTTTGTTGATTTTGTTTTGTTTTCTATCATTTACTCTGTTTCAGCAAAGCAAAGTACTAGTAGTACTCAGGCAACACAGAATTCCCTGGAGTGGCCTGGAAAGGAAGAGCTATAATTTTGACTGTCATAAAATTTAAGTGATGATTAATCTTATTGCCTCACCTATCCCTGAGTAGGTTCACACCCTTAATACCTTACCATCAACTCCAAAGTTTAAAACCTAATCTAAACTGAAATGAGGCTATTTATGGTCTTTATCCTAATTTGTCAAAATATTCATGTTTTGCTGAAAAATACTAATGTATTTGATGATAATGGTTGCTACAGAACCCCTAGAGGGGTGAAACATAGAAAATATGTACCATATTACTTTTCTAAAGTCTGGAAAATTCTAATTTTGAAATGCATCAAGCCCCAAGGGCTTCAGGTGAGAGACTATGAACCTAGAGCTAAATTCTTTTGCTTTCTGATAATTGCTTTTGCATTTTCAACTTCATAGTTTTCTCTGCTTTCTTCCTCTCAGCACATAAACTGCATTGTGGATCTTCCTGTCTTTAAATGATCCCCTAAGTCATTGCCTCTCTCTCTCTCTTCATCAGTAACAGCTACCCTTCTTTCATTTCTTGTTTTGCTGTTATTCAAACTTAACTGGGCACCCTCTTTTTATTTGCTAAACTTGGCAATTCTAGATTTTCAAAAAAGGCATCTGGGTGCCATGACTCCATCTCCTTGGCTCACCCCATCCCCCATTAACTTTTTGACTCACTGAAATCTAACATTCCCACTTCCCCACTTGTTGAAGCCAGCCATATTTTGATGATGAAAATCAATGGACATTCCATGCCCCTGCCTTCCCAATAGCTTTGAACATGTAGACCATCGAACACCTTTGTGAAATGTACTCCATCCTTGACACATTCATATCCTCACACTTTCCAGAGTATTCTCCCACTTTTATGAAAGGAAGTTCCCTCTTAGACACCCTCTTCTTCTACCTTCTCCTTAAATATTGTTGTTCCTCAAGGATCCATCCTTGATTCTCTTTCACTTTACACATTCTTCCTGGGTGGCACTGACCCATTGTTTCAACAACAATCAGTCTCCTAAATATTTGTCCCTAACCTGACTAATTGCTGACCAGAATCTCCTGGCACTATCTTATACAAATCTTATGCATACTCAGTGATTCATTCGCTAAACTTTCACTAACCACCTAGTGCTTCATACTTAGGGTTGGATTTTAGATAAATAGATAATTTTTTAGCATAAGCAAACCTGAAATATTGTATGGGACATACTTTTACTAAGAATCATGTGCTATTTATCTGAAATTCAAATTTAACTGGGCATCCTGTATATTATCTGGCAGCCTTACTGCTACCACAATAGGCACTATCCATTAATAGATTAATACTACAGCCTCTTTTCTAAAGGAACTATAATATATTTGAGGGAGACAGATCAGGATAAAGTCCTGAAATCCATACTCCAGACCAAACACCTCTAGTTCTTTGAATCTTGGCCTCTTATTCTCTCTCCACTGTTTCCTACTCTCTCTCTCTCTCTCTCTCTCTCTCTCTCTCTTTCTCCATGTGTGTGTCTGTTTCCATCTCTTGCTCCATGTCCTTTGCACACACTGTTCCCCATGGCAGGAACCTCCACTCTTCCCCTCTTCCATCCCCACCCTGCATCTTAGCTTACCCTATTGTTTCTTAAGACACAACTCAGGGATCAATACTTCCAAGAAGCCATTTCAAATCACTCCAGGTTGGATTAGTTTAGAGAAATCTCATCTCCAATAACAGAGTCAATATCCCTGAATTTTAGTACTTAATACATCATTTTAGGATTTATAATTTGTCTCTTGCCCTTGCCTGTTAGTTCTGGAGTGCAATAAGTAACTTTATACCTCCAGGACCTGGTATAGAGTGTGGAATGAAAAAAAGAGCTTGAGAAAATGTCTGTGGAAGGAAGTGGTGGGGGAAAGGGCAGGAAGAGAGAGGAAAGGTAGAATAGAGAAATAAAGGAAAGATAGAAATGGATGGATGAGAAAAGAGGAAGAATGGGGAGAGAAGAAGAGAAGAAGGAGGAATGGAGGGAGGGAGAGAAGAAAATTGGGAGAGAGAAATGAAGTGAGAGGGAAGAAAATGGAACAGATGATTGATTTTAAGTGGTCATTTCAGAAACAGCAGAACCCCAAGTGACTTAAGGTTTGACTCGAAGCTAGCATTAACATCTCACCTCACAGCCATCAAACTTCTTTCCAAATAACCTTTTTGTGAGACATGACAGCAGACAGCATTCTAAGTCTTTCCTAAGTCTAAATGCACTATTTCTGCTGATTTGACTTTTTTCCCCCCTCACACTGTGAATTTTGATTAGTTAGGGAAACAGGATTTATTCTGATAAGGTGTTCTAATTTGTTCCTATCTCACTGTGTCAAATTTTTTTTTTGTTTGTTTCATTTTAATGATTTTCTTATTCGGAAGGATAGCAGAGGGAAATGAAAACCAAAAAAAAAAAAAAAGTATTTGAAAATGAGGTTTACTGTCAGGAACCACAACCGAGTCAGCCAAGGATAACAAATTACCAGAACTTTAAAAGAATAGATGTTATGAGGAATAAATTAAACACTTTCCAAAATATTTTGTTCAGCTCTAACTCAATAAAAATTGATTTTTCAAAGATTTGGTCAATATGGCCTGAAGCGCCACTTTTATTGTCAAAGGAAACAAAAATAATGAATAGGCTACTAGGCCCACCTGTGGAAGGAACATGTTCTATTACTAACATTCTCACCATTTCAGTCAGTGACTAAGACATTACACATTAGAAAGAATCTGAAGTTATCATGTAATTATGGTCTAAGCTATTACAGCTTCAGCGGAGTTTTCATGGACCTTGGGCCCAGCCATTCAGGATCACTCAATGACACTAGGGTCCTGAATATCTCAATAGTCACTTTCGTGACTTCCATTTGAAATCATAATGGGATTTTCCAAATGGCCCCTTAAAAGTTTTATTACTCTAAGTGGTTTGACCTTGGCAGGTCACATACCCTCTCTGGGTCTTATTTTCTTCGTCTTCAAACTGAAAGAGTTACACAAAATGATATCTGAGATCCCTCCCAACCTTTAAAATGCTAAAGACCACATGGAGCAGAAAATAAGAATATGGAAGATAATGAGCTAATGTATTAACTGGTGTAAGTGGAACGATTGTTACAGATCTTACAGATACAATGCAGCTTAGGGCAAAGGTAAGGAAGTCTACTGCTTTTGCCAATAACTATGACATGCAATCTGTTTTGCTTAAGATCACCACTACTGGGCTAGCATAGAAGAAAAACATGATTTATCACTTTGTGGCCACTTTCCTGATCATATCCCCATAGCTGTCATCCCTTCGCATAAGGTAGTGACCTCTGGAATCTCAACATCTTAATAGTTGTCAGTCTAGCGCTGAAACAGAGTGGTCTTTCAGGTCCTCAAATATCAGTTGCAAAACCCACCAAACTTTAGGGACCCAGTAACCTTTGAGAACAGACTGTCATCTGTGGAACGACCTCCTCTAAGAACTGTTATTTTATGCCCACTAAGGGGAATTTCTCTTTGGCATTTTAAGGAAAAGAGGCTCCTGAGGATACATAAAAGTTTAACTCAAAATAATTTCAGGATTAAATAGATCCTTAGAGCAGTTGGTTGAATTCACCTTCACTGTAAGACATAAATCTAAGTAAGAGTGGATTCTCTTTAATGGAAAGAGACCAAGAATAACTGATGGGAAACAAATAAAGCTATAATAATTCACAGAATATTAAAGGACCTGTCCAGGGAGAAGTTAATAATTTATGTCAGTCCATGTATCCATTCTGAAGAGGATGTTAAGACAGATCTCAGGATTGCCCTTAGACACTAATGTCAAGAACACATAAGAAAATAAACAACCAAGTATGTCCCCATGATTTGCTCAAGTAATCCAGACCACACTGAATTATGTAATCATGTCACTTGGTATTCATACAGTTTAAATATGACCCTGCTCCAGGCCTTCTTAGGGATACCATTTTGAAATAATTTCATTTATTTCCTGCTAAAGATAAATGGATACTTTATACTCTGAAGGAAAATGCTTTCTATGGTTTGAGTCCAAGGAGTAGTCATCTTATTTCAAAACTCATTGACCTCCATTCTTTATGAGGCCAAAGTTCTATCTTGTTAAATTAAAAATTATTCAAGAGAGATTCGCTGTCTTGCTTCAGGGTGTTTGCAGGAACTTGAATCTGTTATGTACAGATACCATCTCCTCTACCCTGCTGCTGCCCCTGGCCTACCCTGCATATTTGGAAATGATCTGCCTCAGATGTGGCTCTCAAGGACCTTCAGAATAGTCGCTTAGCTGTTGCATTAACATATTTTTTTGTTTCCCCTGAACTCTGGTTCCCAGCAGTTTGACTATTTCCTGTGAGATATTATCACATCTTACACAGGACTTTTTCAAGACAGAGGGCCAAATAAAGGGGAAGCCTTACCTAGGTCTATTAAAACCCAAAGTATACACTAGCCCAGGTTCAGAAGGGTCCCTTGCCTGCTTGCAAAGATTCAAGTGAGAGTGAACCTAGGTGAATAACTTTCTCATTTATTTTATAGTTAGCATAACATCTTTAAGCAAAGAAAAGCATATGGGCCAGGAGAATTTTATTTTATATTCTAGTTGTAAAACATATTGATCAATTATGATTTAGAAGATAATATAAAACTATACAAATTTCACATGCATGGGCTCTGCCTGAGCAGTCAGTACAGTGCCTGGCATACAGTAGGAGCTCAATAAATGTTTGTTGGTTGAATGAATGGGTAAACTAATGATCATTGCCTTAAGGTATATAAATGTTTGCAAGATGCAGTCTTTGCCCTCAAGAAACCCTCGATCTTAAGATATTCCTTGTAGTTGATTAGTAATTTTATAATATATATATACACATACACACACACATATATATATACATATATACACATATATATATTTTTACTCAAAGCCATCATTAATTTTCTTAAAATGAAATAAGATAATCTGGAATCTGTCCTAGATCTTTCCAAGAAGAAAAAAAAAGATACAAATGACCAATTGTGCTACCTGAAGGTTATATACTACAGATTAATGTTCATTAAGAACTGAGATGAAGCCCTGATGCTAAGGCCAAGCCAACACATTATTAAGAACGGCCCACAATCCCCAAGGCTTCTATTCCAAGATGTGACTGAATGCATGCAATTTATGGAGTGCTGTTAACTGTCCCCATGCCGTTTTTAAAAATAAACATTTTTGACAAAACAAAAGTACAGAGAATTTACCAGAATTCCCATTTCCCAGGGGGAAAAATGGCTAAGTAACTCCTAGAGTTAATTAACAGCCACTTTTTGAGATTGGAATTTAAGCACAGGAGTGTTCATAAAAGAAAATCCACAAAAGGGAATGGACTTCTATTAGTGAAACTACCATACTATTATAACTCCTTTTTTGATGAATAGATAAATGACTTAGAAAATGAAATGCTTTGCTCAACTTGAAAATTATCAACTGTTTTCAGAAGAGAACACACGTCATATTTTATTTCTGGGAAGTGCACCCTGACAACAGAAAACATGAGTTGTCCTGTAGATCAATGCTACAACTCTGCATACGGAGAACTAAAAATAATCGGGACAAGGAAATCCAATTTTTGATGCTTATGAAAGCCAGCAAAATATGCTCAGCTGCATCCATTTTGCCCATTAATAACATTAAACCCACAAAGAACATTGTGTTAAAATAAAGTTGGAACCTTTACTGGGAAACAAAATGCCATTGTAAAAAGAATCTGGGCTCTAAGGTTAGTCCAACCTAAGTTTGAAATTCCAGATAATAATTGAGAGGACTTGGACAAGTTATAACTTCTCTGAGTCATATAACTTAAAAAAATAGTATCTTCTCAGGGCTGCTATAAGGACTAATAAGGCAGACCCTGGATTACAGAAGGTAGAAGGTACTCAATGCATTTTAGTCAACATTGGCTCACTCTGATAGGAATTATAAATTTCTCGCTTACCAATTATATCTTTGAAAATATTTTGGAATTTCTTGGGAAATGGTATTTGGGATAAATATTTCTAAACATGCATGGTGCTCAAATTTCAGCTTATTAAAAGTTATTGTGTGAATCAGAAGCTTTTTTCCTCCATCTATCCACTGGAACTCACCTACTTTTCTGGAGTTTTCCTATTCTTCATTTTAGATTTGAGGGGAAGTCTATACTTCTCCTCCTCATGCTTCAACTTGTTAAGCTGGTGGCAGGTAGGAAATGAAGAAGCAAACTTCTAACATTACTGGTATTGTTATAAACTGGCAACCCATTCTCTGTTTCAGGGATTCAAAGTTGTCTCCTTCTGTTGTGAGCATATTGAAGGGTCTTCAAAGATTCCCCATTCCCAGTGCTTTGTCTTTTTTTTTTTTTTTTTTTTTAATTTGGGCAGGGGTGTACATAAAGATGAGTCTAGAGACCATCTGTAAAGCTCTACCTCATCTAAAAGCTTCTCTGCCTTAATATATCTCTGAATTTGTGTCCCTCCTTTCTTCTTTACCATCAGTGTCAGAAAACTTTCCAAATCTTGCAACTATAACTTTGCTCTTGGCCAATGTCTTCTCTGTCTTTCCTCTAGAATCTAGTACCCTGTACTCAATTACTGACTACACTTTGTGTATGTGTGTTCTTCCAGTTCACTGATCAAAAACCAAACATTTTTCCCACATTAAAATGACTCCTTCTCTAGATCCATCCATTTCTGTCCTTCTAATCATTTAATTATTCAGAATTGAATTATTCCCATCATTTTTCTTCTTCTTACCAGGAGAATATTTATACTGAAAGCAATTTATATATACAGATCCTCTGAATCTGCTTCATCATGTGCCAAGGAGCTATCATTCATTCATCTGTTCATTCATTCATGTAACAAATATTTGTTGAGTGCCTCCTACATGCCAGGGCCTTGCTTTCTTAGAGCTTTTGATTTAGAGGGCAGACAATAAATATACTAAAAAAGACATAACTGGTATTGAACAAGCACAACTTATAAGATTTAATCCTAAGGCAATCAAAATTTTGACTCCCCGTGTCTCCTTCAATTTATTTTATGGGAGCTGGAATAGACAAGCTTCTGAGACAGACAAGCTCATGTAATGGCCAAAATGGAAGCCTGATTTAAAGTTGAAGAGTTGTAGGTGAGAGGCCTGCCACTGGTGAAGGAAGGAGTGGATTTTTTTTTGCTTTTTTCCCCCCAGTTTATACTTCTCTTCCTCCTCTCTCAATTTGCTCACCTGGTATCAGGTAGGAAGAAATGGAGTAGCAAAGTTCTAATGCGACTGGTATTATCACCATCTGGCAATATATTCTCTACTTTCAGTGCTTCAAAGTTTGTCTTCTTCTCTTGTGGACATAATTAAGGGTTTTTCATTGATTCCCTATTCCCAGTGTTGGATACTTCTCACCTGGAGTTCCCTTTATGCCAGACTGGTATCTCTTTCTTTGGCTCTGGATATCCAAGGGCCCTTTCCAGCTTCTTTACACAAATTTAGTTTGCTCATCTGGGCAGCCCCCTTGCAGATGACCTAAATTGACCCTGTACCTGATCTGTCTCACTTGAGACCCAAATTTTGCCCAACATTACTAGATAGCTGATGAATCTCTATAGCAGCAACCTTTCCTTTCTCCTTCTATCTGTCACCTTTCAGAGTTCCAAAATTTAGGTAAGTGCCTCCTTGCTCAGCAGCTCATGAAAAAGAAAAAGTAACTCTCTTTGTACTCCTCCTCATATAGACAGTGGGTCTGAGTGGTGTGCTGGTAAATGTGTAACAAGAAGCTCTCAGAAAGAATATATATGCATACAGGTATGTGTGTACATAGTTTATTTTAAATTTCTCTGGTATAAAGGATGTATAGCACACAATTTATAGATAATAAAATATAAAATACTCTTTATTGATACAAATTCCACAAGGCAAATTGACTCTCACAGAATGATTTAATTGATTTTTTGCCCAACTTTTGTGTCTGCAGTTTATCTATGGTTGCAACTGGCAAGCAAGTATAATTCTGACATGAATATTGATTGATATTTTCATTTACATTAGTGATTAATGAGCGTAAAATAACAATGAAGCATGTCAGAACTTCACTTCTCCATGAGGAGAATGCCTTTTCATTGAAACAGACAATAGTTTTGAAATGCTAGAAAAACATTTCTTTAATTCTTCAATTTTTGTGCTATTCATGTGACAGTTACAGATTTGACGTACTTTTAAGTTTAGTCTGCATTATTTACATTTACTTAATTACTTTCTTAGGTTGAAACTATCAACAAACAATAAATCAAGTCCTGATTCATAGTATTTGCCAATCTCTGTGGTGTAAACACCCCCATGATGGCTAATTTCAAGCCACCAATATAATGTCACAAAAAACATAGCTGAGAAGAGATGTGTGGTAACACAACATTATATATATATAGATAGATAGAATATATGTAACATCGATAATAGTAAAATATAATTTTGCATATTTATTATCTTTGCGTTTAACATAATTTGCTAATTGTACATTTACATAAGTTAATTTTTAGTAATGGCACATCAAACAACTCTCCCCAAAACATCTCTTCATCTCCACTTTTCTGACTCAATTTCCTCTCTGTGGGTGAGGGATTTTTATAGTAATCCACCTGATTCCCAAGCCTACTTTGAAACTCTTTTTGCATATTAGTCACTTTTAAAAGAAATGTTCTCCAACTAAATCCTTCATTATAAAATCCTGCTACAGAAATAAATGAAGACAAGCTCAGATAGTGATAAGTCCTCTGCAGAAGATTTTTTTAAAATTATGGTGTGATAAAGAACAAAAGATGGGGTGATTATTTAGAATGTGTTGCCAGAAAAGACCTCTCTGAAGACATGCCATTCAAGCTGAGACCTAAATGTCAAGAGGGAGCCAACCAAGTGAAGATCTGAAGAAAGGTTTCTAGGAAAGATGGACTAGCAGAGACTCCACAAGGGGATGTTCAATCTGTTCCCCAAAGTACCTTGAACATGGCAAGTGCTATTGTTAGAGCAGAAGAGATTGGACAAATAGGCTGGGCCAGATTATGCAGGACCTTGTGTTCATTCTAAGAGGTTTGGACTTTATTCTGTGTGTCATGGGAAGCCCTTGGAGGGTTTTAAGGGAGAGAGTGACAGAATCCAATTTACATTTTAAAAAGTTTTTCTTAGTGTTGCCTATAGAATGGATTAGAGGAAGGCAAGAGCAGAAGCTAAGTGACTAACAAGGAGTCTTTTGCCTGAAATGTCAAAAGATAATGATAACATAGCATAAACTAGAATGTTGACAGTGAAGACAGAAAGGAGCTGACAAAATTGACATATATCTTCCAGGCAAAACTAAAATAAATTGCAGATGGATTGGATGTAAGGAGTGAGGGAAAGGGTAAAAACAAGATGCTTTTTGGATGTCCAGGATTGAAACTTGAAAAACTGATTGGATGGAGTACCATTTTGTTGAAATTTGGACAACTGTGGTTAGAGAAGGAGAAACGTCAGAGAAGATAAGACTATAAATTTGATACGTGAGGATGATGCCAAGATAAATGCCAAGAGAAAATGTCAAGTAGAGAGACGACTATAGTCAGTCAAACCACATGAAATTGTCAGTTTCATAGACCGAAAGTTGATCAAACACTGGCAATTTCATGTAGTTTAATTTAATATGCATTTGAAGTCCAGTGGAAAGGCGAGACATATACGAAGATGCTCTCCAGTCATGAGGGCTATGTAACTGTTAGGTGGTATATAGATTATAAACATAAAATATGTGATTGTAGTTTATCGTACTACTGTTTGTAACATATTCATATATAAACAGACCCCTTTGATATTACTAATAAGACTATAAAAATTCAACATCTACAAAGAGTTTCCTTTAATACGCTAATTTGGCTTACAAGACATTTCTTCACATTTCAGAGGCCCAATTTAGAATTCACATGCTTCAGTGCCAGCTGAGTGCCATGAAACCAGAGCCACCATGTGGTAATCATTGCAGTTTTATAGCTGGTACATGTGCTAAATTCTCCTCTCAGGGACTGTTTGGTAGTCAGACAGTTTATAATAGAGATAATGTCATGCATCATTTTGGGGCTTTTTTTTTTTTTTTTTTCATTTTCTTATGTTTTTACTGTTGTCTTTGGGTTTTATTTGCATTAAAGCTTCAAGTATATAAAAATCAATTATCACACATGCTTTGTTAACTGTCAAGATTATATAGTGTATCATTAATTTTGCTAATTAAGCAACTGACTTAAAAGAATTTACCCTAGGATAGTTTATTTCTTCTTTCCAGAAATAAATTACCCTCTCAAAGCAAAGGAAGACTATGTGATAATTGACATTAATGAATGATATAATATTCATTATTTTTATAAATGATATAATAATGGACTTGATTGTAATACAAATGAACGTATAACATAACATATAAATGCAGGACACGTTATTACAATCATCAGTATCGTTGCCCCAATACATTTAATGAGTTATAAATCCTCTCAATTTTTCCTTTAAAGCGTCTCTGGCACTTACTCTCACCTTCCCTTCCTCCCTACCATTGCTCCTGCATAGCCATTATCCCCTTTGTCTGGGTTACCAAAACTGCCCTCTGGTGGCTGTCCCCTCCACTGAGCCTTCCTCCCCTCTAATCCTGCCCTCCTCTCTTGGCACCATCGTGATTAATGACACCACATTCACGGCTCATCACAGACCTCTGTGTAGAAGGCCTGGCATGGAATTATAACCGCGCCTCAAAGACAATGATGCCAATGTGTGTGAAACAATCAAATGAACATTATTTTTTTTCAATGAGTAAGTTCCAAATGAGTAAGGAGAGGACTTCTTTCTTTACCCAGTAGGATGATGGATTAGTGAAAAATATTCCCAATCTGGAAACATGTTAAATTGTGGGCATTTTTTTTTCTGGTGGTATTTCTTAAAATGGATCAACTGAATTCACACAGGGAGTGCTTGGGAGCTAAGAGATAATGAGAAATTCTAATTCCTTCATGATAAAATAAATTGTAAAAGTCATGAATTTAAAGGTTTTCTGATTTCAGTTTTTAATTTCATCTGGAGGGAGCAGCCCATAATGAAGCAAACTCCCCTTAACCTCCCAACTCCACCCCACCTGTTCCTTCACATAGGCCAGTGAGTACTGAGGACTTCTTGTGTTCTAATTGTTTTCCAAGACAGATGCTTTTTACACTGATTAAATACAACAAACTTAAATGACCATTAGGGATAAGAATTATGAACCTACAGAAAACTAGGAGTTAAGAGTTGCCATGATAAGGTGGGTATGGAACTAAATTCAAAGTCATGTAATTTAAGTTTCAGTCCTATGGGTAACTAGTTTGACCTTGAATAAGTTAATTCACTTTTCTACCTCTCAATCCCCTTATCTGCAAAATAGGAGTGATCTCAAAGGTCTTATCTAGCATTCAAATTTTATAATTCCCTAATCTCTCATTTGCTGGCTAAAATCAATTCTGTACTAGCAAAGTAGATGGCATTAGTAGTTTAACAAGTGTTTTCTCACAAGCTAAGTGTGCCTTTATTGAAATAGGAGGAGGGGAGCCTCTCTAATGCCTACTATTAAGCAATAAGGCTCAGACCAATCTGTTTTGGTTAATATTTCTTCTCTTTTATTCTCTAGCAGTAAATACTGGTATAGGCTTCTTTGGTTCTGCATTTTCTTAGCTATTAAACAGAGTCATAACTTACTGTCCCATTTGCCCTAAAGTCTGCCTCAGCTTTTTACTCGATGGTCTCTGGGTTTTACGGAATTTTAGTGTCTGGGTGATCTGGATGTGGTGCACGTGGGTGCTTTGGACATCGTGCTGTGCCATCAGAACTGGCCTGGACAGACTTCTAGGTAGCCCCTGCTACCCCCAACTCCTGGTGTTCACAGCCTCATGTAATCTCACCCCCTTCAGTGCAGGCAGGGCCTCTGATTTGCTTCTAACTGAAAGAACATGACAAAGATGATTGAGGATGCCCTCCTGTGCTTATGTTATGTTATACCGCAAAGTCGATGGTGTGTCCTTCCTGGGTTTATGTTGCATTAAATGGAAAAGGCGATGGGATGCCCCTCCTGTGAGACTTGCTCTAGGGCAGGGCTTCTTAACTTTTTTTGTTCCATGGACCCCTTTGCCAGTCAGGTGAAAAACACTGACCCCTTACTAAGTCCACACTATGCTGTGTATTATTTAATAAATATATCACACCCGCACCAACATGGCCCCACAAGAATAATGGTTTTTTTCATTTAATTTCAAGCACACACACCCCTTGCTAAAACCCCTGCTGTAGAGTTTTATTTTCCTTGTTAGCTTTAAAGAAGCAAGCTGCCATGAGTCCCACAGCCACAAGGAAATCAATTCTGCAAACCACCTGAGTGAGCTTGGCAGCAGACATCTCTCCAGCCAAGATTCCAGATGAGAACCCAGCCCTGGCCTTGATTACAGCCTTGCAGAGATCCTAGCTAAGTTGTGCCTCATCTCTTGACTGCCAGGAACTGTGAAATAAAGAATGCATCTTGTTTTAAGCTGCTAAGTTTGTCGTACTTTATGTGGCAATGGAAAACTAATACAGGATCTAAAGAATTTATTCCATCATCTGCCAGAAGGGTTGTTGGCTGCTGGCTTTCAGCTGTCTGCTCTCTCCAGGAATTGCCCTCAGCTGAAGACACCCACCTCATCCAAGTCACACTTCCTTCCTGGGGAAGCCCACGTCGAGTGACCTGTCAATGTGGAGGTACAAAAGTGAGGTCCATTTGCCCTAACTTGGGACAGCCCACTCAGCTCCAGAGGAACCCAAGGGCCCAAGTTCTCTCTCTGCCCAATCCTGCTTCCTTCTCCTCCCATCATAGTTGCCCATAACTTTCCTAAACTCCTAGGCATCAGAAGAATCATACAATTCTCTAACATTCTCTAAGTCTAGTTTCTGTTCATTACCACCCAATCCAAAAAAGCCATGGCTACATAGTGAGGGAATCCTGGTACAAGTATCAATAATAATTGCTAACAATATTGCCTGTCTCCTACCCCTCCACCCACAAGTTTCGAAGATGGCCCAGAAATAAATAACTCCTCTGAACTCCCCAGTCAATTTAAAGAATACTTAAAAGTCAAGGAGCATTGGGACAGTATTGAGATGAACATATGTTGATTCATTTATTACTGTTGGTGAAAAAGGAGGTAAACAGGATTTGGAAAAAAGACAGACCTGGATGTGAATACTTATTAGCTATGTGGCCTTAAGAAATTCGCTTACACCTCTGAGATTCAGTTTTATTATCTGTAAAATGGGGATAATACTAGACTCACAGGGTTGTGGGAATAAATTAATTGAGCTAACAAGAAACATGCCTAGCACAGCATTCACTATACAATAGGCATAAAATAAGAGCTAGCCTACGTCTTCCTTTGTGTCAACTTCTCTCTAAATTTGATCTCCTTTACTTTTCAGGGAACAAAGGAATAAGTAGAAAACCTCCAGAAAGGTCTCAGATTAACTTCTAGTTAACTCACAGTTCAGAAGGAGCTGAGCATCATCTGGCACAGGTGATTTTACTTTAGTATTCATTTTAATAACTTCACACATTTGGCTGGGGCTCTGGTTCTACAATGGATGAATCTTGGCATACTGAGATTTTTCCCAAGGTCGTTATCATTCTTGATTCATAATTAGCATCTGCCTTACCAAATTACCACACAATTACAACACCTGAGTCTTTCTTGGAACTCTTTCCATTAAAACACTACCTGGGATTGGCAATGCTTAATATAGCCACCTTTTTTGGTCCAAATCAACAGTGCAATATTTGGCACCATATAAGGATGAAAGTTCCAGGTCCCAGACATTCCATAATTTTATCAGTAATCTATATAACTCTATTATGTCAGTAAGTGTTCTGATACTGGGCAGACCAGTAGATTTAAAGTAAAAACTTGAGAAACAATTAATAGACCCTCTGAGTTAGATCATATATTGTTATGAAGATGAATGATTTCTATGGACAGTTGAAATATTTTCTTGTGTAACAGAAGCCTGGAATATATCACAAATAGTACACAATTGTAGGCAGGAACTGATGGAAGTTGATCCAATGTCAGTCCCTTTCCTGAACAAGCAAATACCTTCTTTTAAGTTGTGAACCCATCCATTCTCATTCAGGTGCAATTGTCTTGGTACCCATTTTGTACTGGTATGGGGCAAAGCCATATACTTTACATGGTAACTAACTCCCTCAAGGAAAACAATATGCTCTGTGCAGCAGAAAGAAGTGATTAGTAAACATACTGCCCAATTCTCTGACTTGGATCTCTGATGGTTATAAATGCAATGCAATGGGGTCGGATGTGGCTCAAATGGTTGGGCATCCGTCTCCCATATGGAGGGACCCGGGTTCGATCCCCGGGACCTCCCGGTAAAAAAAAAAAAAAAAAAAAAAAAAAAAAAACGATAAATGCAATGCAGTGTGTGTGTGTATGTGTGTGTGTGTTTATGTGTATGGTGGGAGTGTGGGTAAGTTCAGGATATGGAGTTGGAAGGGTCTCTTTCTTGCTCCAGAATAGCAAAACTGTGTCGTTTTGGGAATAGAGTTCCCAAAGATGAATTACATCAATTATCTATACAGTCTGAAAACACAACTGTATAAAGGAAAGCTCCGTGAGCCCAGGAAAAACTGGGACCAGGGATAGCCATGATTCCTTCTTCAAATGAATCCAAAGCAGAAGGCAAATATGTAAAGTAAAAGATATTTCTGTTTTCAAATGTATTTGATACAGGTAGAAAATATGAAAGAGAATTTAGGGGCAATGAAAGACAGAGTTAGAAGAGCTCCAAGAAGAACAAAGAGAATGGGAGAAAGGAAATAGTGATGGTACTTTTCCAGAATTTAAGAAGGAAAAAAGTTCTCATCTGGGGGGTGGGGGGTGGGGGGGACACATAGACACCAAAAGGATAAATAAAAACAAATCTTCATATTTAAAAATGGAGTTAAACCACACACATTTAAAATATAAAAGGATGTTAACAAATACCAAGAAACACATGATAAATATTTACAAAGGAAATATGTAAAATTACACATAAGTATACAATGTTCATGGATTTGAGGACTCAATTTCAGAAAGATGTCCATTCTCACCAAATTAATCTTATAAATTCCCTGGTACTTCAATAAAAATCTCAACTGAAATTTCTTGAAAATGACAATTAACCCAATCTGGAAGAGAAAAGGTCAAGAATATTCAAATCAGTATTGAGGATGACAAATAATATATCTTATAATCACATATATCTGTGGTTTTACACTTCCAGAGATTAAGATTATAAAGGCAGTTTAGATTTGGAGCAGAGGTAGACCAAGGGTTCAAAAGAGGTAATAGAAATAGAATTGTTCATTTATGGAAATGTGGCCTACCAAGGATTATAGAAATGAGGAAATATTGCTGAAAAAATTGAATAGCCCTAAGGAAAATAAAATTAAATAATACATTCCAGATGGATTAGAAATCTAAATATGAATAGGAACAATTTATCAGTTCTAAAAGATTTGATAGGAAAATATTTCATAAAATATAATATGGAAGGCTTTTAAAAATAACACATGGATGACAAAAGCCATAAGGAAAAAGATCAGTACTTTTTATCATAGCAATATTAAAAACGTCAATGTGATAAAAATTAAAATTTCCATGAACAAAGTTTAAAGCAGCTTCAGTCCAGGACAAAGTATTGTCAACATACATAATTAGCAAAAAACATTGTACCAAATATATAAAGAACTACTTAATATCAACAGGAAAAATACATTACCCCACCAGAGAAAAAATAAGTAATATATGTTAAAGAGCAATTCACAGTAGAGAAACTCAAATGGAAAATAAAGTTAAAAAAAGGCTTGGTTTCACTAGTAATCAGGGAACTGTGCATTAAAGCAGTGATGAGATGCTATTTTATATGCATTTGAATGGAAAAATACCACTATGGGATATAGATAAATATGAACGCTCCCACACTGCTGGTGAGAATGTAAACAAAAACAGTCTCTTTGGATAATAATTTGGCATTTATGAATAGAGTTTAAGATATGCATACTCTAGTATTAAGTACACCTCTAGCAATTTCACTAGGCCTAGATTAACCCTTGAACATGTGGTCAAGAATGTTCATTACAATGTTGTTTGTCATAGTAAGAGAATAGGAGTCACTTTAATACTTTTTCATAGAAATGACATAAATTAATTAAATGTGATGTTCAAAATATGAAACTGTAATTTAGTTTCATACCTAGCAAAAATTTAATTCCATATCTAGCAACTAAAATGAATGAACTGGAATCTATATGCATCAACACAGAAAGCAAAATATAATGTCAAATGAGAAAACAAGATGTTGTTCAATGATAACAATATATGAGAAAAGTTAAAATATACCTTTAATACAATCTACAGAATTCAAATAGTTGTCAATTGACTCTGGGGCCATAAGATTTGAAAACCACTATTTTAATATCTTGTATTGAAAGACAAACTGGGAGGAAGAGACCAGCCAATCACAAAAGTACAGTAGTCTGTTCAGGCTTCCAAAATTAACAAGGTTGAGTGGTGAAATAAAATAAAGAGACAAAAAGTCCCAGCATTATTTCCTTGTCTTTTTTGTTTTGTTTTGAGTGATTTAAGAATAATATAAAAGCACTGAGAGATTTTAAAAGGTGACTCGGGCACTGATAATTGAACCAAGTGGCCTATAGATTAAAGTCATTATCAGCAATAAAATAATGCATGCATTTCTCTACTACATACTACTGGGCCTAACGAAGACCTCCCCTTTAATTACAGACAAATTTTAAGACAATAGGCACAAGAGAAAGTAGTGGAGTAGGGAGCTCCAGGATTCAGTCCTTCCACCAAAACAACTATTAAACAGTCAGGAGCTGTCTGAGACAACTATTTTGAAACTTCAGAGGCTAGAAGAACATATCTAGGGAAAAGCAGGAGAAAGACGCTGATAAATTACGATAGAGAACAGTAAATTACTCTCTCTGCACAGTGGCTGCTAGCACCCATCCCTGACTCTCACAGCAGACTGCCATGAAGTCCAGTCCCAGGATAGATGTTGATGACAGAAAGGGACATAAAAATCCTCTTCCCAAGAACAGGGGTGGGTATGACTGACCATTGATGATGGCTTTTGATTAGCAAATTCAGATCACTAGTGGACTGGCTCTGAGGGCAGCTATTATTTCAACCCATCCTGGACAAAGGCAGTGGCAGCCATTGTTTGAACCTGCCCTGGACAAGAGTGGTGGCAGCTATTGTTTCAAACCAACCCTGTGGGATGGTGGCAGTGGACACTTAAAGATGCTATGTTTCCTCAGGACTGTGTGGAATACTTAGCATTTGCTGGGCAGGCCAGGAAAGCTCAGCTTTGGGTAGCCATTGGAGAAGCTCTGGCATCCTACCTGATCCCTTCCACAGTGCACTTTGGAACTTGCCTGTGCCCCCTTTGTGGGTCCCTGGCCTGTTTTTGTTGGGAAAGTCTGCTCCAATGTGCCCTCTACCCAGAATTTGCTCTCCAGGTAAAAGCAGCTTGAGACAACAAAAGGAGTGTAAAAAGTCTATAGAGTTGCACAGTCTGGGACAAAGCCCTGCAAGCTTCAAACACCCAGGAAAAGGAGGTCTGTCTTCCAGGAAACAGAGTGGACAACCCAACTCCTATATACAGGGGAACTGCAAAACAACTAACAAGCAAAAGTTTACAAAAAGACACAGGCCCAGAAAGACAGCAAAACTCGGCACACAGCATTTGCCTTGGGCAAGCCTTCCTGATAAGAGGACTAATGCTCAAGAAAATTCTGTCTTATCACCAGCTGGTTACAAAGCAAAGAAACAGACATCTCTGGGAATAACTCCCAGAGTTAACATTTTAAAATACAAATGTATGTGCAACAAAAGACTACAAGACAAACAAAGAAACAGGAAATGATGGCTCATCCAAAGGAAGAGGATAAAAATTCAGAAAACACCAATGAAGAAGATAAGAATGTGGACATTAAAAAAAAAAAAAAAGATCTTAAAATGCTCAAGGAAATGAAGGAAAATGTAGAGAACAAACTAAAGGATATCAGGAAAACAATAAATGAGCAATATGAGAATTTTAGTAAACAGATAAAAATTTTTTTAAAGGAACCAAACAGAACCCCTGGAGTTGAAGACCACAATAATAGAAATGAATAATGCACAGGAGGGTTTCAAGAGCAGATTGGAGCGGGCAGAAGAAAGAATCAGTGAACTTTAAGTCAAGACACTTGAAATGAGTCAGGCTGGGGAGCACAAAGGAAAAAGAAATACTAAAATGAAAATAGCCTAAAATACCTCTGGACACCAGAAACCACACCAATATATATGCACTAGGGGACCCCCAGAAGGTGAAGAAAGAGAGAAAGGGGCAGAAGAAATAATCAAAGAAATAATGGCAGAAAACTTCCTAAACTTAGCAAAAGACATGTATATGTACATGCAAGAAGTCCAGAGAACACCAAACAGGATAAATATGAAGAAAAATATACCCCATCATATACGGATCACACTAACAAAAGCAAAGGACAAGGAGAAAGTTCTGAAAGATGTAAGAGAAAAGCAACATGTTACATACAAGTCCCAATTAGATTGAATGCCAATTTCTCATCAGAAACCATGGAGGCAATGGGTTGCAATACTTAAAGTGCTGAAAAAAAACAGCTGCTAGACAAGAATTTTATATCTGGCAAGACTTTCTTTCAAAAATGAGATAGACATTCTCAGATAAACAAAAGCTGAGGGAGCTCATCAGCACTAGACCTTCCCTACAAGCAATTCTAAGGGGAGTTCTTCAGATTGAAAGGAAAGGACGCAAGGTGGTGATTCAAATTGGCATAGAGACGTAGAGACAGCAGTAAAGGAAACCATTTGGGTAATTATAAATGTCAGTATAATTTTAGTGTGTTGTTGGTATGTAACTCCACTTCTTACTTCCTGCAGGTGCTAAAATGCAAATTCATAAAAAGTAATGATAAATCTATGTTTTGGGGCATACAATGTACAAAGATATATGTGGTATCAAGTACAAAAATGCTGTTGGGACAGAAGAGTATAGGGAAATATTATGTGCATGATATTGAAGCTAAGTTGGTGTCAATCCAAATATAATTCATACACATACACACACACACACACATATGATGTTAAATCTTAACCTCATGGTAATCACAAGGAAACCAGATGAAAAATTTATCCAGATAGAAATGAGAGGTCACTCAATACAATACAACACAAAAAAATCAAATAAATATAAAAGTAGGTTTTAACAGAAGTGAGGGACAAAAAAATGGTATAATATTTACAAAGCCTAAGTAGCAAAATGGCAGAAGAAAGCCCTCCATTATCACTTGTGACTTTAAATGTAAGTGGGTTAAACTCTCTAGTCAAAAGGCAGAGATTGGCAGAAGGATTAAAAAAGCATGACCCAGCTATATGCTATCTGTAAGAGACTCACCTTAAATTAAAGATACAAGTAAGTTGAGGTTGAAAAGATGGAAAAAAAAAAAAAAATATATATATATATATATACACACACACCATGCAAGGGTAAGCAAAAGAGAGCTGGGATGGCTATACTAATATCAGATAAACAGATTTTAAGTCAAAAACAGTTATAAGGACAAAGACGTCTGATAAATGGGGAAATTCAACACGAAGATGTAATGATTATCAATATATATGTACCTAAGAGCAGAGCCCCAAAACACATGAAGCAAATACTTACATATTTGAAGGGAGAAATCTACAGTTCTACATTAATAATAGGAGACTTTAATCCATCACTCTCAATAATGCATAGAACATCTAGCCAGAAGATCTATAAGGAAGCACCAGACTTCAATGATACCCTAAACCAACTAGACCTAACAGACATATATAGAACACTTCACTCAATAAAAACAGAATACACATTATTCTCAAGCACACATAGATCATTGTCCAGGATAGACCATATGTTGGGGCACAAAAAAGTCTCAATAAATTTAAAAAATATATTGTAATCGTATAATGCATATTCTCCGACCACAACGAAATGAAGCTAGAAATCAATAACAGAGAGAGTAATGGAAAATTCACAAATATGTGGAAATTAAACATCATCCTTTTAAACAACCAATGGGTTAAAGAGGATATAAGCAAAATTAGGAAATAGCTTGAGGTGAATGAAAATGAAAATACAACATGCCAAAATTTATGGGATGCAGTGGAGGCAACGGTAAAAGGGAAATTTATAGCTCTAAATGCTTACATTCAAAAGAAGAAAGACTTCATATTAGAGACCTAACCTCAAAACTGGAAGAACTAGGAAAAGGGAGCAAACTAAACCCAAAGAGAGCAGAAGGCAAGAAATAAAGATTCAAGTGATAATAAATGAAATAGAAAAAAAAAAAAAAAAAACACAATAGAATCAACAAAACCAAAAGCTGGTTCTTTGAAAAGATCAATAAAAATGACAATCCTTTAGCTACAGAATAAATAAAAAAAGTGAGGATACAAATAATGAAAATCATAAATGAAGAGGGGTACATTACTACCAATCCTGCCAAAATAAAAAGGACTATAAGAGGATACTATGAACAACTGTGTACCAATAAATTAGATAACCTAGGTGAAATGGGCATATTCTTAGAAACATACAAGCTACCTATATTTACTCAAGAAGAAACAGAAGATCTCAACAAATAAATTATGAGTAAAGAGATTGAATCAGTAATTAAAATCCTCCCAACAAAGAAAAGTGCCATACCAGATGACTTCAAAGGGGATGTCTACTAAACATTCTAAGAAGACAACTCCATTCTACTCAAATTCTTCCACAAAATTAAAAAGCAAAGAAAACTCCCTAATTCATTCTGAGGCCAGCATCACCCTCATACCTAAGCTAAATAAAGATACTACAAGAAAAGAAAACTGCACAACAATATCTCTTATGGATACAGATGCAAACATCCACATCAAAATACTAGCAAACCAAATCCAACAGCATATTTAAAAAATTACACATCATGATTAAGTGGGATTAACACTGTTATCCAAGGTTGGTACAGCACAAGAAAAACAATTAATGTAATTGATTGCAATAGAATGAGGGGGGGAAATACAGGATCATCTCAGTTGATGCAGAAAAGACATTTGATAAAATACAGGAACCTTCATGATTCAAACACTTGAAACACTAGGATTAGAAGGAAACTTCCTCACCTTGATATGAAAAGGCATATATAAAAAGCCTACAGCTAACATGCTACTTAATGGTGAAAGACTGAAAGCTTTTTTCCTCTGAGATAAGGAACAAGACAAGGAAGCCCCCATCATCACTGGTATTCAACATTGTACTGGAAGTTCTTATCTGAGCAATTAGGCAAGACAAAGTAATAAAAGTCATCCAAGACAGAAAGGAAGAAGACTTTTTCTATTTGCAGATGACATTATCCCATATACAGAAAATCCTGAAAAATCCACAATAAAGTTCCTAGCACACACACAAAAATGAATTCAGCATAGTGGCAGGGTACAAGATCAACACCCAAAAGTCAGTAATGCTTACATACACAAGCAATGAAGAATTGGGAGAAAGAATCAGGTAAATAATTCACTCAAAATAGCAACTAAAAGGATCAAATATCTAGGAATAAACGTAATCAAGGAATCAATCTAATCAAGGATATAAAGGATGTGTACACAGAAAACTACAAAACAATGCTAAAATAAATCAAAGAAGACCTAAATAAATAGAAGGTCATTCCATGTAGATGGATTGGAAGAAAACATATCATTAAGATGTCAATGCTACCCTAAACAATTTACAGATTCAATGCAATCCCCATCAAAATTCTAAAAACCTTCTTTACAGAAATGGAAAAGCCAGTCATCAAATTTATATGGAAGGGTAAGGGAACCGGCATAGCTAAAGACATCTTGAAAAAGAAGCATGACATTGGATGACTCACACTTCCTGATCTTACAACTTATTACAAGCTGCAGTAAACCAGACAGCATGGTACTGGCTTAAGGACAGGCATATATACAAATGAAATCTAACTGAGAGCTCAGAAATCAATTCTTCCACTTATGACCAAGTGATTTTTGACAAGGTGGCAAGGAGCACTCAATTGGGAAAGAACAGTCTCTTCAACAAATGGAGCTGGGAAAACTGGATCTCTACTTGAAAAAAAAAAAAAAAAAAAAAAAAAGGAAGATCCCTATCTTACATCATATCCAAAAATAAACTCAAAATGTATCAAAGACCTACATATAAGTGCTAGATTTATCAAACTCCTAGAAGAAAATGTAAGGAAGCATCTTCAGGATCTTGTGTTAGGCAATGGTTTCTGAGACTTTATACCCCAAAGCATAAGCAACAAAATAAAAAAATAAATAAATGGGACCTCATCAAAATTAAAAACATTTGTGCCTCAAAGGGCTTTATCATGAAAGTAAAATGACAACCTACACAATGAAAGAAATATTTGGAAACCACGTATCCAATAAATGTTTAATATCCAGAATAAAGAAAACCTTCAACTTAACAATGAAAAAACAAAAAACAAAACAAAACAAAAAAACCCAATAAAAAAAAAAATGGGCAAACATTTCTTCAAAGCCAGAAAGCACATGAAAAGATGCTCAACATCATTAGCCATCAAGGAAATGCAAATCAAAACCACAATGAGATACCATTTCACATCCATTAGAATGGCTGCTATTAAAAAAAAAAATGAAAAGAGCAAGTGTTGGAGAGGATGCAGAGAAACAGGAATATTCATTCATTGCCAGTAGCAATGTAAAATAGTTCATCCACTGTGGAAGACAGTTTGGCAGTTCCTCAGAGAGCTAAATATAGAACTACCATATGACCCGGCAATCCCACTACTAGGTATATACCCAAAAGATTTGAAAGCAGGTACTCAAACAGATATTTGCACATGTATGTTCACAGCAGCATTATTCACAATTACCAAAAGATGGAAGTATCCCAAGTATCCATCAACCAATGAACAGATATATAAAATATGAAATATACATACAGTGGAATATTATTCAGCCATAAAAAGGAATGAAATCCTGATGCATGCATGAATCATAAAAAGGAATGAAATCCTGATGCGTGGGTGAACCTTGATTCATGTTATGTGAAATAACCCACACACAAAAAGAAAATATTTTATAACCTCACTGATTTGAAACAATTGGAATGAAAAAACTCATTGAGTCAGAATCTAGAATATAGGTTACCAAGGGACAGGGTGGGGATAGGGAAGTTAAGGCTTAAAATGCATAGTGTTCCTATCTGGAATGATGGAAATGTTTAGGTAATAAAGGGTGGTGATTGGGAAGCGGCTGTGGCTCAATCAGTAGGGCTCCCGTTTACCATATGGGAGGCCCCGGGTTCGGTTCCCGGGGCCTCCTGGTGAAGGCAAGCCTGCCCGCACGGCGTGGTTAGCTGACCCAGCGAGCACAAGCAGCAAGGGGGGGATAAATGAATAAATAAATAAAATCTTAAAAAAAAAATAAAAAATAAAAAAAAATAAAGGGTGGTGATGGTAGTACAACATTGTGAATGCAATCAACAGCATAGAAATATGTATCTGAATATGATTAAAAGGGAAATGTTAGATTGTACATATTTTAATATATATATATTTTAAAAATCCATGGAACTACATTACACAAACAGGGAACACATAAACCATGGACTTTAATTAATAGTACAATTGTAAAAATGTACTATCACCAAGTGCAATAAATGTGCCATTCTAATGCAAGTTGGTGATAGTGGTGATGGTATATATGGGAATCCTGTATTTTATGCCTGATTACACTGTAAACCCACAACTTCCATAATAAAACCAAATAAATAAAAACAAATTTTAAAAATAGATTAAAAATTAAGAAAGAGAATATGGACATACAGGTTTCATTTGCTTTGGCCTCCAGGGAGCTCAGAGACTAACTATAATGTAAATTATAACAAATTACGTCCATTCTCTTGGTTACCACCCTGACTTGCCCTTACTTATATTTTTGTCTATGTTCTCGTTTTCAGTCTTTATTCCAGATTTTTAAAAACAGGTCTAGGCCTTTTTTACAGTAAGTGGCTTCGAATTCTTTTCAGAAAGGATAATGTATATAAATAAATAAGACTTCATTAGTTCCACAATTTTCATTCAAGTCTCCCAATCTTATGTAGTGGTCATTTTATAATTATTTGTATATATTACATTTACTTCTTTGTCAACATTAATAGGAATTTTGAGTGGTATATATTGTTTATATTCCAGTTTTTGTTTTCCTGATAGATAAATTGATCAGAAGTCCAGTCACCAACATAATAAAGAAAGTAAGACTTAATGGGGCTGTAGATACTTCAGAGGATCCTTCACTTCTATATCAGCTCACATATATTCTGGCATCATAAAGATATAATCGCTGCCTTAACTTCTTTATGAGACTGTCAGTTAGAGTCTGTCTCCTTTGTCATAAATGTTACTTAATGAAACTCATCTTTATATTTTCAAATGTGAGAAGGAGATTTCAGTTTGATTTTTCTTGGAAATTTAGAAATAAAGAATCTGCAATAAGTAAACTGGTGAAAGATGAATAAAATTGTAAGCCAGTGAGTGATTTCAAATACTAATAACAGATTCCATCCTAATTTATATCAAATAGCCCATCCTGAATCTTTGCTCTTTCTTCAAAATGGGAAAGTGAAATTAGTGAGCCATAAAGTCAATCATCTAACTTTATTATGAAATTCAAGGTATAGATATATGAAATAATTTCGTCTCAATGTGTATTTTCTCATTTTCTAAAAACAAAAACGGATGATTTTTAGACTGCAATCAGCAAAACACAGGTCAGAGATTTTCAGAATTAATTTGCATTTCATTATGGAATGATTCCAGGTGCAAGAATTAAAACGCCTCATTTTTGCTTTACAATCTTTATTTAAAATTCCATTTCTATTTTCATTCTTGCAGAAATGACATCCTACACTCATTTATGTTTTGTTTGCTTGAGGAAAAAAACGTCTGAACTCAATCTACTGGGATCTAATTATCAGAACCTAATTCTAATTACAATCTTTTACATCAACGCTGTAGGCTTTCCTCCTCTCCAGTTCTTCATGAAAAAGGCCCATTTATATTGTTGCAGAAAGCTTTCTATGTTAGGCGTCTCTATTTATAGATACCATCTACCAAGGGTTTTGTATAATCTTAGTTTGCCAAACAACTTCATGCTCATTTGAAATTCGGAATTTCTTTGTAATTTAAACACACAGGATAAGAGACATAAAAAGATAAAACATATACAAATCAAGAATTTCTTATTGAGATAAAACATAATATGTTCCCTTAAAATCAAATTTTTGCAAAGGTATATGACAACTATTAATAGAGGATGTTGCCTAAAGAATTTTAAATAAAATGCAATGCTTGATCACTATTATTAAATTGTCAGAAGTCTGCTATGAAAGTGGTATTTTCCCACTAACCCTTGAACTGGCAACAAATAATAAGCAAGAAATTCAACTTGCAACTTTATAGCAGTTGCAAAGATAATTACTTCCAATTTTCTTTTATTATTTTGATACTGTCATTTTGTAACATAGTTATTTTCTTTTGTCAAATAAACATTTAATTCAAAGGCTCTAAATTTTCCTTCACTTAGGATCTGTTCATTTATTGGATATTGACACCTAATTTTTGCTCAGATACATTATCATCTCTAATATGAAACAAATGCAAATAGAATCTCTCCTATCAATCTTGATTAAACAGAGGCCATTATAATGACATATTTCATACCAGAAGCACATATACCACTCACATATATTAAGACATGTTCTGCAGGCAAGTACTGGAGTCTAATAAAGGTGACTCAAACTCAGCAGGCAACGAAGTATTCTGCTACTGACTAATAAGCACTGCCATTCTCTCCAGGGCCTCACCACAAGAAATATGTCAAGCACTAAACAAGACAGGAATGTATTGACAACTCAGGCTGAAATGAGCAACTGCAATTTGAGCCCAGACTCAAACCCTGCATCTCCACAGGAATGTGTGCATTTGTTGAAAGATAAAATAGATAGTCCACGGTCAAAATTTTGGCCAAATAAGATTTAGAAATTTTTGTTGTGTTCTAACATGTGGTTTTCCTTCCTCTGCAGAACTTCTCAAGAACTTTAATAAGGTAACGGCATTACAAATTACAAAGAAGGAGCTAAAGCCATGGTTCTCAAACTTGGCGTGCGCAGTATAACCAGCCACCGAGAGGCTTGCTAAAAGCCGGGTTGCTGACCCGCCTGCAGAGTTTTCTGATTCAGTAGGTCTGGGTGGGCCATACATCTTATATTTCTAAGAAGTTCCCAGGTGCTGCTGCTGCTGGTCCAGTAACCACATTCTGAGAACCACTGAGCATAAGTGTTCACCATTTTATATAGGCTTATTAGATTTTTTCTTTTCTTTATGGAAATTTTATCTTAAGGGACTAGTGTTCTGAACAAAACATTTTGAAAAATATGTTTTAGGTTCTCTGGCTAGAAGAAAACCTTAGGTTGGGATGGCATCCTGGAAACAAATAAGGACCAATGTGTTCCCTCATATTTCTAATATGACCTTTTAGAAACAGCTGGATTGATCTCTGACAATTCAGAACATATGAAATACAGTTTATTAAGGTATTAATCCTCTCCTTGTAATTTATTATAACAGTGATAATACTGAAATTACTTCTGATCTATACAGTTTACTATTTTAATGCATAAGAATTAAGGTGAAGTCATGAGAAATAGATATCATAAAATGTCAAATTCCTTAGGTCTATAACATAGATCATTAAATTCTCTTACATTAAAAAAAATACACACACACACACACACAGCTATTTCCTTAGAAGAAGATGGAATAAGGAGTTTAAAAAAAAAAAAAAAAAAAAGTCCTGCTGAGTTTAAAAGGTCCTGGCCTTCTGTCTTCAGGGAGGCAGGCTTTGGAGTGTCCACTGGCTCCTTAGGTTTTTGTTAGAGATAGAAGCTCAACTCCTACTATAAATCAAGACTTTCTTTTTGAGATGACTGGACTTAAAATATCCGGGTATTTGAACATTTATTTTTATATAGTCAGTATGTTAACTGATACTTAGTAGTACAATGAATTTATACCACTGTAGAAAATAATATGATAAAAATGAGAAATGTTCATATGCTTTGACTCTCCCAAGAAAATTTATTCCAAAGAAATGATTCAAAAGAAAAAAGGTTTATGCTCAAAAACAATGTTTCTAATATTATCTATAATATTTTCTAAAAATTTAAACAAGTTAAATCTCTCCAAATGGGGAAGTAGTTAATAGATTATAGATATTCAATTGATGGGACAGTGTGTCACAATGAAAGAGGAAAGTTATGAGGGGTCTAACAACAAGGGAGATATTGAGAGAAAGTATGCTATGCACAAAGTTTCTCTGCTCAGGTGAGACCACACAAGAAGGGTCAGGGAGAAAGGAGAAGAGTTAAATTATGTAACTGAAAATATGAATGATTGTTTTTTCTTTAAAAATGTGTTAATGTTATTTTAACAATACATAAACTTTTAAAATGTCTCAATCAGTATATTAATTCTCCCCAGAAAGTATCACTTTCATTTTCTAGTCAGCTGGTATTAACTGCACTAAGCTCAGAACATGGTAGAGGTTTTTGGAATATTTGGGTAAGAAATTGGGGGGTGGGGGGAGTACTGTTAAAAGAAGTTTGGAAGATTCCAGAATTTAATGTTCTTCATACTTTTAACATTGGATCACTGGACACATGCAGCTGGTCCAAGCTGGAAAATTTTCAGAAGTGGAAAGATGAGTTTTCTGTTCAAAAGAGAGAGCTGAAATTAGAAAGGGGAATATTCCCCTCAGTTCTCTTCTGTCTTCACCTTCAGCTACCTGTTGGGCATCTCTGGAAGCCCTAATAGCTCTCTTTACTTGAGTAGTTCCCTCTTGAATTTAAAGCAAGAGAAGTCTTTATCCATTAGAAACTAACAATCACTTTCGGACCTTGACATTTCAATTCATTTCCCTTATTTTCTGAATCTTAAAATAAGCTGAAGGTAAGGGAAACATATTTCAGGGTTTTTCTTAGTGGACTAACTTTAGAACACTTTGTTTTTCTTTAACTGCAACCATGTTGAATTTTTAATCGTGTGATCAATTTGCTCTCTGTAAAGGAATGTGATTTGTTTCATCAAATAAAAAACATATCTCTTTGTAATGTAATTAAACGTTAGTGTGAGATTAAAGACCTTGCTGATTACAAACAATATTTTCCTCCCAATATTTTTGCTAAACAGGCTCTGGATTTTGAAATTTGGATAGAGAGGCCCTGAGTTTGTAATCCAACTGAACAAGGCACAGTACTTTTTTCTTTTCTCATTCTAACATTTAACATAGATTTTTCAATGTTCAGAAATATAAATACATTCACTACAAAATACTACCTTTGATTTAAAACATCTGCCTTAAATTTTTGACCTCAAAGAACAATTCATGACTACAGGACTTTTTTCCTGTTATTTAAAAACTGATGTGTGGTGTAATTATAAAGTTGCCCCAAAAAGCAAGTCTCAGCGTATTCTTAATCAGAGTAAAATGTGATTCTTTCCAACAAATGCACTGTTCAGTTTCATTCTGCTTTTGTCAGTAAAACAGCTGTGAACAGATTAAACTTCGTGATTTTTAACTTTTCTTTCATGACTCACATGAGACTTCCTTTTTTTCCCTGTTCCACAACTACTAGGATGTTAGCGGAAACAAGTTGGATCAAACACATTTCACAGTTCACACAATTTTATATCACATTTTCTACACTAGTTTTTACTCTTGATGGTACCACTTCTGCAACGTCCACTTCATGCAAGGATCCCTCCAGGAGATCGATAAATTGGTAAGCACACATGTACCAAGGGCCTACTATGTGCTGAGCCTTGTCTATTATCTCAATGAAGGATACACAGGCTTGAAATGAACTGATGAAAAGATCTGGGAAACCATTGTCATGAATCCTAACTCAGTCAGCAATATGTTATTTAGTGTTAAATAAATCCCAACAAATTCTTGGATTCCATTCCTGTGAGAATCAAGGCTTTGGTTCAGGCTGATAGAGGGATAATTTGTAAGAACGAGAGCAATGGAACCATCGCTGGAAGCAAACTAAACCGGACAATCTTTGCCCAGGGAAGGAGAGTGGGGTGTTTCTGGCACAGCGACAGTTCTTTTTAGGTGAAAACCCAAGGCGCAGGAGCAGACAAGTACAGGTGAGTCTGTGCGAACAACAGGGCAGGAAGCTTCCAGGTGGGACTTGTGGTGCAGTGATTCTTTAAGTAGGAAGGGGTGCTGGGGAGGCAGCAAAAGTCAAAAATAATGGAGAAGAAGGAGAAGCACAATCATCAAGGCCATATTAGCCACTGTTTTATTAAGAACAAAAAGCTCTTAGTTTAACCAAGTTCTCATACTTGCATTTTAGGCAGTAATATATTCACATAAAGTCAGGTTCACACCAGGAAATTTAAAACGAAAGAAATGTAAACATATCCAGTAAAATTATATTGTATTATTAATTACCAAAAGTTACCAAAAAGAAAAAAAAAAAACACTAGGATTCATGTGAACAAATCAGACGAGGAACACATAAGTGGTGCACTATTAATAGATGTGCCAACTGCTATTTCTTGTAGCCTGCAACGTTTCTATCCGGTAGCCCCCCACAGATACATTATACCAGATTGTGAAGCCATTTGCAAAATCTAAAGTGCTGCAAAAGTACTGGATAAGCATAATTCATCCTGCCTGCCATCTCTATATCATTTATTTATATTACACTAAATTTGAGCTTTTATTGCTCCCAAATGAATGCGTGGGTCCATATTTCTTTCTTTCTTTCCCTCTTGCAGTAACATAATCTGAGCCTGCCAGACAGATCAGGGGTAGATGGGAGGCGATTTGGCCTGCAGTAGAGTTTATACAGCACAGGTCAAGTGGTTCCCGGCACAGCCTGCTCTCCTGATCAATCACAATGGGCACTGCCTTATTTCCTCTACTTAGTGACAGCTGCCGGAGTGAGTAAGCACTCCTCGCCAGTCATTCCTGCCTGAGACGCATGACATTGTTCTATAAAAACAACAGATAACATGTGGTCTTCTGAGAGTTTTTCCTAAAGGCTTATTTTTCCTCATCCCACGAGGCTAGGTTTACATGGTGATGTTGTTTCACCTCCGTTGTTCATCCTGCCTTTGCTCTCTCCTTGTCTTTCTACCAAACAGTCCACTGAACCTGGAGACCCCTGGATCTTCCATTAACAGACGGGTTCTCCCTGCACATCGCACCATTTTACATGTTACCACTAGATACTTAGATGGCCCTGTGGCTCCTGCATCTGGACTCCAGAGTGACTAATAAAAAGTACTAATACCAAATACTGGTGAGGATATGGAGAAACCACGTTGCTAACACATTGCTGATGGAAATGTAAAAGAATACAGGCACTTCGGAAAATTGTTTGGCAGTTTCTAAAAAATAAACACACACATCCTCACAAATCACTGCACATGAATGTACATAGCAGCTCTAATTGTAAATAGCCCCAAACTGGAAACAACCAAAATGCCCCTCAATAGGTCAGTGGCACTGGGGTCCATACTCAGCAACAAAAAGGAACCAACTATTGATATGTGCAAGAACTTGATCTCAAGGACATTGTGCTGAGTTACAAAAGCCAATCTCAAAAAGTCATATCCTCTGTGATTCCATTTATATAACATTCTTAACATGGCAAAATTATAGAGTTGAGAAATAGCGTAGTTGCCAGATGTTAGGAATGGTGGGGAGGGGTGAGTTTAGTTAAGGGTTATCTTTATGGTAAAGGAACAGTTCTATATTTCTGGTTATAGGAATCTACACCTGCAAGTAGATGGCATAAAATATAACACACACATTGTACCAATGTTAATTTCTTGGTTTTAGTATTATATTACAGTTATGTAAAATATAACCATTCAGGGCAACTGGGTGACAGTTAAACAGGCCCTCTCTGGACTATTTTTGCAACTTTCTGTGAATCTACAGTTATTTCAAATTTAAAAGTTGAAAAAAATAAAATGATCCCTCAATTAGTGATAATAAATAAAATTTCATGTATATATGCTTATAAGCAAATATATGCTTAATATTCTTTGAATAACTTTAAAATGAATCTAAACTGCTCAGCAAAAGCTAGAGAGCATGAAAGAAATGATGACATTGATACATGGCAAAGAAATATTTGAATTGCACTTTTTAAGATGTTCCTAGAGCTGAACACTTTGGGAGGTACAGATAGTTTTTGGCTGCCAGAATATTATTTTATATAGTTAGTTCTCCTAGATGATCAAGAAAATGGAAAATATTTTCCCAAAGTATCTGTTCATCAGAGTGAAGAGTGTCCTTAGGTGAAGGTTTCTCATTCTTAATATCGTCATCAGTATACACACTGCCAAATGAATGTATGAACAAATAAATGATGAATGAATGAGCAAATAAATAATAAAGGAATAAATACAAGAAAAGAGTGCAGTTCCTTGGTTGTCTATTCTCTAAGACTGAATCTGTTAAACTCTCAAAGCAACTTATGGTTTCTAAGTGAAAAATCAGGACAATGATATGTTTGAGGAACAGCATGAATAAATGATCATTGACCTGCAGGTAATTAATGTCTCTTGCAGGAGAATATACATAATTAAATGAATGAAGTTATGACACATTGTTAAGCAAGTTCTTTATTTGGCCATTAAATTTGAAAACATTGACATGATACTCACTTGTTAAAACTTAAAATTTTGATCAAACAATTCTCCAGGAACAGCTGGAATTCTTCTAGAACGATGATACTGGAAAACTCATTTATTTAATCAGTCATTCAATAAACTAGATGTCTCTTCTGATCACTAAAGCCCTCCCAAATCTCTTTCCTCTTCAAACTCCTGCAACATTTCATGCTTTTCTTATGACTTTTTAATGCATGATATCTTTGATTAGAGCCATATATATAATTATTTATATCTACTGCTAACTGCAATCTCCATCCTCCTCAAAGTTCTCACCAGCCTAATACTGCACTTTGCTCACTAAAAGAACTTCATCCTTATATTAGTTGAATAAATGAAAGAAAAAACAGAAAAAAATGTAGTCACATTTTTTTCCTTGATAGATTAATTGATCAGAAAACTATTGTTTAAACCTATTAAAATTACTTACATGTTTATCCAAGAGTTGTATACATTACACATTAACAAAAATATAGATAGGAAGAAATAAAACTATAAAATAATGTACCTTTGACACATTTCCTGATAGACATACAATGCATGCAGGAATTATTAAATATCTGAATATTGGTAATATTAATATTCATTACAGATTATTTCTATTCTATAAGTGCTATTAGGATTTCATGAATACAGATAAAGAAAATTGAAATCAGTGCGCATAGCATAATGGCAACACTGATTATGTTATGCCAAAATTTCTAAAATCAAAATGAAGGCTAAAAATGAAATCCTTAAGCCTGACATATTCTTGTCTTCTTGATTATTTAAAGAGTAAATTAACTTTTAAAACAAATGTATAATTTTATTTGGAAAATATATAAAATAGGGAAAAATGGCAATATTTAACTTTTTTTAAGGATATCATTATATAGTTTAATCCCTTATCATTTCCCCCTCCCCCCCCCCAGGATGGCTCCTTCATATGTCTGCTCATGTTTCTGCTTGTTATTTGCTCATTGTCTATTTGTTTCTTCTTTAGGAGGCACCAGGAACCAAACCTGGGACCTCCCATGTGGGAGGTGAGCACCCAACTGCTTGAGCCACATCCGCTCCCTGCTCATTTGTTTTTGCTTGCTGTCTGCTTGTAGTTTGCTCATTGTTTTTGCTCATTGTCTGCTCGCTGTTTGTTTGTCTTCTTTAGGAGGCACTGGGAACTGAACCAGGACCTCCTGTGTGGGAGGCAGGCACCCAACTGCCTGAGCCACATCTGCTCCCTAATCCCTTATCATTTTGTCCAATATTTTGCAGTAGCTATATTTCTAATGTGTTTGTTACAGAAGTCAAAGCTCAGTGGTTGGAAGACGGTGAAGCAAACCTTCCTCACTCTTTGGTGAGATGGTGCTGTTTACTA
The DNA here is from genome assembly GCA_026826555.1 of Tolypeutes matacus. Classification (NCBI taxonomy): domain Eukaryota; kingdom Metazoa; phylum Chordata; class Mammalia; order Cingulata; family Chlamyphoridae; genus Tolypeutes; species Tolypeutes matacus. Next base: position 1,488,980 of record JAKSZT010054001.1, read on the forward strand.
GGTACACTTGTGCACCTAACTGATGGAATGATATCTATCCCAGCTCTTCCATTCAGAGAAAGGATTTTCCAAGACTTCTGTTATCCTCTCCTGACCTATATACAGTGAATTTTTTACACTCTGATCTTGGTTGGTAATTTTTCCATGACAGATAAAATCTCCATAAAACATTCTCTGGTCACAGCATCTTGGGATTCTCAGTAAACTGCGTGTATATATTTATATTCAAAGAGTATTATACCATACACATATACACACCACCACCACCACCATTACCATATCAAGTCTAGCTTTATCTAGACCAGAGAGTGATGGAAGGTTAGAGGTAGAAGAAACATCTAATATCATTTAAGGAGTCTCTACAGAAAAGGAATCTTAGGCCAAGAAGGTGAGGTGACTTAGGGAGAATTGCAGTGTTTGAAAATTCTGGAACCAGAGACTGTAAGGGATTGGAACAGAGTTTAGAATCCAGTATTCTTTCCAATGGATCATCATTACATTAGAGTGGTTGTGATGGTTCAGCTAATGTGTCAACTCAGTCAGGTAATGGTGCCCAGTTGTTTGGTCAAGCAGGTACTGGGCTAGCTGAGAATTCCCAGCTCTACATCAGGCAGCCAGCATCTCCTGGGAACTCATCAAGGACCTACATTGAAGCTCCTGGTTTGCAATCTGCCCTGCAGAATTTGGGACTTGTGCATCCCACGGTCACATGAGAGAATTTTATAAAATCTAATTCTATTTACAGATATCTCCTATTGGTTCTGTTTCCCTAGAGAACCCTGACTAATGCAGGGGTCTAATGAGTTCTCAGGGATAAGATATAAAATCCTAAAAGACAAATACCATACAGTGGGTTGGCTTAAACAACAAGAATTTATTAGCTCATGCTTTTGAGATTAAGGGAAGTATAAATTGAGGTGCCAGTAAAGCAATTCTCTCTCTCCAAAGACTGCGGTGTTTTGGGCCTGGCTGCTGGAGATCCTTGGGTTCTTGATTTTTCTGTCACATGGCAATGTCTTCTCCTTTCTCCTCGAGGTTCCATAGATTTCTGGTTTCTCCCCATGGTTATTTCTCTCTCTCTATGTCTGAATTTCATTTTTCTTATAAAGGAGTCCAATAATCCAGGTTAAAGCCCAACATGATTCAGCTGGCCACAACTTAACTAAAAATAACATCTTCAAAAGGTCCTATTTACAATGGGTTCACACACACAGAAATGGATTAAGATTAAAAACAAGATCCCCCCCACCCCCACCCCAGTACATAATTCAACCTACTGCACACTCCAGATTACAGAATTTTAGGTAAATTACTTCCACTTTCTGTGTTGGGCTTCCTCATCTGTAAAATAGGGATAACTATTGTGCTTAATTCTTAGGGTAGTTGAATATATACAAGTATATGTTCTCCATCAATTTTCACCTTGTGTCATATGTATAAGCAATTTTCCTTGCTACCATCTCATCTTCATAGTTCTCATTTAATGAGACATAATAATCTAACAAATTGAGACAATGACTTACTTTACCAGTTCTGTCTGAACATAAAGTACCTTCACCTTTTTAAAATTTAAATTATATAGTATCTTTATGCATAAGAATTTTTCCACTTTTTGGACAATTCACATATGATAAATTCCTAGAAGTTGCATTACTGGGTCAAGAGATATAATTATGCCTATATCTTAAAACATATTGTCAAATTGCTTTTCAAAAGGATATCATTTTACAATCACCAGCAATGCATGAGGGTACATGTTTTCACCACAATCACTTTAACAAAGGGCATTATACCAGAATTGTAATACATTAATTTTAAATATGTAAAATGGTATATTTTTTGCTGTATTAATGCTCTTTTCTTACATTCCTTTGAACAGTAGTGAAGTTGAATATTTTCCACTTTAAAAAAATAGAATTCCCTTTCTTGTAAATTAGTTAATTCTCATATCTTTTGAGCATCTAGGGGATATTTTGATATATTTTAAAAACTTGATGAGTTTTTCATTGAATATAGTTATTAACCCATTCTCTTCTGTAGCTATTTTAAAATCACAGGAGCCTCAAAAGGAATGTCTTTATCAGTCCTCTCTTGATTGCAAGGAATGGGAACCTTCACAGGAGTGCTTAAGTTGAGGACGTTTGGAAGGATACATAGGAAACTCAGAAAAAGGAAACACAAGAAGAAATAGTTTGTTTTGAAAGGACTGCAAAGTAGTCAAGTGGTAATTCTGTACTGTTCTCATCTGCTAAGCCTCAGCTGCTGACTTTACTTTTCTCTTAGTGTCTGTCCTTAATTCTGTAGACTGACTTTGTCTACACTGCTGCACATGGACATTCATGATGGTCTTACATTTTTGCTTCAGCCATCAAGTCCAGATGATCTCTTCAGTGACATACCCAGCACCAGCTGAGTCTTGGTGACTATGTTCCAAGTCAGATTAGACCATTTAGCTGAAATGTACACCTGTTTGGCTAGCAAATGCCAAAACCAGATTAAAACTCCAATTTTCCAATCTCCAAAGCTAGTTCTTTTCCCTTTTTACTACCCAGCCTATGGCAGCAAACAGGCTTTGAGATTCAGGGTTGTCCAGGTGCCCTCTTGTGTCATGATGTGGCTGTTAAAGAGTCATTTAACCCCAATTTCATGCCATCTGCACTACCACTTCCTGTATGAACCTGTATGGGATCAGTTCCCCAACTTTGGAAGGGAATTGCCAAAGAACCAGGTGAATGCTTGGAGATAGGGACAAAACAAAAATGGTCCTTGGCCAAAATAGCAAAAAAATACTCCCATTTACACTTTCCAGAATAATATTTACAACAAGGCAAATAACTAAAATTTACAGGTGAAACTCCTTTTATTATTCTTGAAGTTGCCTTCATAAAATGATGAAATTTTTGTTGCTGTTATTATAAATCCATGGGAGTCATTGCATGGAGGGGATGAGGAAAGAAAAATTAAGTTATCAGTTAAGTTGTTCAAAAGAGGAAATACAAAGATAAACAGTCTCAACTTCTGTGTATCTTGATTTTCCCCTTGATATCAAGAGCCTGTAACAAGTTTAACTTGTTTCAATGGATATTATTTGCAAATTCCTAGAATACCAGTTTTGCTACTCTCTTGCAAAAATATTTTAACATGCTGTCCACAAGCGCATGCAGATTTAAATTGAAGGTTTCTAGAATAATATACAATTAAATAAATTTAGTTCACAGTATTTTGATGAATACAAATTCAAATTAATCTGCATAGTGCTCAAATCCTAATATGTGATCCCATATGAGATCAATTGCCCAACTGAGTAAACACCAATTTGCATTTGTGATTAAAGGTTATGGGAATATTTAATATCAAGTTGGATTTCCCTTTCCACTCATCACTTCCTCCCATTTACCTACATCCAGGTAAGAATTAAAAGTTGACTCTATTTAGGGAACTGCATCTGCAATTAATGATAAAAAAAATAATAATAATCACAATCCAAAGTCAAATATAAATACATTTAATCATTATTTTTCACCTGAGCCTCTCCAGTTCTATTAGCCTGTGTAAATGAGGTCTTAGACGGTCACTGTGAATATCAGCATTATGATCACTGAAGCCTTATAGAAAACCAGCAGCCAGAGCTAGAATGATGTAGAAACTGATGCCAAAAGAAAGGGGTACCAGGCCTCTGACAGCCAAAAGCTAGCCTTTATCTCTACTCTGTCAGGTAATTCAATCTCCAATTTAACCACTGGACTTGGTCTTGTATATCCATTTTAAAATCCAAGCTGAAAACACTTCAAATGCATAGAAGAAGAGGCACCAGTTTCTTCTGAGCTAGCTGGCAATTGGAGACGTGACGCAGAGGCTCTGCATTCTAAAAGGTAGAGGGTGGCAGTGAATCCTGCACGGGAAAAGCATGTTACCATATACCCATCTCCTGTCCAGCAAAAATGAGGCCCTTCTAAGAAGCCCCCAAGAGAAGAAAACAAATTCTTAGTAAACTTTCCCACTCTGACCATTTCATCAACTATAATTAAGACCCATTACTTACTTATGGTTTTTGGTTTGTTTTTTTAAATGTGTGTTCCAAAGAAAGAAGTTCCTGGAACTATATATTCCAAAATTAATGCAATAGAACAACTGAAAACATTTAGCATCCCCACAAAAATGCAATGCGCTGGCTTACTTGGATAATAACACATGGCCTGCAAATTCCCAGACATGAAAGGGAAACATGAAAATCGCCAGCAATTAAACAAGAAAAGAGAAAAACTTCCAGCAAATAAACTTGATAAAAAGAAGATTATATTTCCTGGTCCTGCTCCAGGGGTATTATTGAATTAAAAGAGTTGATACAAACATTCAATTAATTAAAAATGATCCTATAACACAACACACTGGGTGGTTTCTGAAAGAAATGTAAATGCCAGGTTAAAAAAATTTTATCTGGGTGTATGCTAAAATTCCCAAGACCCTAATACTTCTCTTCCATGAAAAAGATTCATCCATTTGAAGGAGGAGGAGGAGGAAGGGGAGGAGGAGGGAGAAAAGGAGGAGTGGGAGGAGGAGGAGGGAGAAAATGAGGAGTGGGAGGAGGAGGAAGAGGAGGAGGAGGAAGAGGAGGAGGAAAGTATGCCAATTAAATGATTGGAAAGCAGAAGAAAAGTTTTATTCTTCTAATTTGAAATCTTGACACAGTCATACTCTATAGCAGTGTTTTTTGTTTTTTTGTTTTTTATCCTTTTAAAACATGAGTCCATCTTTTGATAAACATAAAAATTCATGCTTAAGGTTCAGAAAACACTAGCTGTTGCTGTAATAGATCAAACCCCAGATCACAGTGGCTTAACACAATACAAGCTTATTTCTTGCATTTTTACAACAATGCTAATGTAAAAATTCAATTTGATGGGAGGTTCCCAGTCTGGGGCCTCTTCTCAGAGACTCAAAACTTCCTCCTTGTGTACTTGACCCTCTGCAACAAGAGGTCTGAGGATGCCCTGGGGAATCATTCAGGATGGCTGGAGCATGGAGGACCCCACAGGGAGGATCTCAGAGGTACCACACTTCACTTCCACCCACATTTCATTTGACAAAACACGATCACATGGTCTCATCTAATGCCAGGCTGGTTGGGATATGTAATTTAGTAAGATACCACGGAAGGGAAAGCAATGACTTAGTGAGCATTTAGTAGTCTGTGCCACATTTCCCAGAAAAATCCTGATAAATCTGAGTAGAAGATACCGCCTAAAAAGCTCATGCTTCACAGTCTATATTCCATTTATACCTACCAGTCAAGAAAATTCATTCATTCATTCATTCACTTAACAAACATTTATTGAGTGTCTGCTATGTGACAGGGGCAATTTAAGTGCAAGGATATACTGGTGAGAAAAATCCCTTCTTTCATGTGGATTGCATTTTAATGGGGGGTAATAAGACAGTAAAATAAATAAGCTTATTTTATAGTATATTAGGCATGATAAGGGCTATAGAGAAAAAAAAAATAGAGCAGAGAAGCAAGGCAAAGAGTGCCAGTACACGGGGGAGTAGGTTGCAATGCTAAGTAGAGTGATCAGGGAAGTCCTTATTAAGATGACTTGAAAGACATGAAGGTGTGAGCCATGGGAAAATGTAGCCAAGCATTCATTAGGTGGTTTCTATTTTAAATTTCCCCACATAAAATGATACAATATTGAATATAGCTTCTCAAAATACAACCACTTCCAAGATTCTGATACTCACCCTCCTGTACCAACACAGTTGATAATCCACTAGCCTACAAAATAAGTATAAAGTGCTTATCTTCCATCTTTAACAAGTAAGGACTAAGGTAGATATTTTTAATTAATAAAAACACCTTGGAACTCATGTACTCCAATGGCACACATTGATATGTGAAGGGACTCACGTTTAGGGAAATTAAATGTCTTGACCAATAAGACTGTACAATGGCAGAGTCTGAACAAGAATCCATTTAAGCCAGAAGATTTTTGAAAAATAATTTCAAATATGTAGGGAGCTGCAAGTTCTAAATTACCTGTGGCCATGAAAGGCCTTTAAAATGAACTTGCATGGAAATAATCCAACAAAAAGGTGTCAAAGCAGCAAGCAAAGAGTTGAAATGGATTTATCAAGGTTCCCCTAATCTACATTCTTGCTTTTCTCTCTAGCACTTGGCCACGTGCTCAGCTACCTAAGTCAGCTTTTCCCCCTGGGCTTTGAATTTTTGGTTCTCAGTCCCTGAGATTTCAGGCCAAATTAATGTCCACTGAATTCTCCTGACTTAGCAGGCCTCAGGATTTTGTCTGTGCAAGGCTCCCTTGTGGTTGGTGTCATGGAACTATAGTATAAGAGAATCACCATAAACAGAATTAACCATTGGTAGTATACTACATTGACAGGATTTCTAGCACATTCATAATTAAATGCTTTACAAGAAGTGATTTATTTCTTCTAAATACCTTCAAGGAGATGCACAGAATCTCTAGAGAGCTTACCGCTGATACACACTCCTCACTCCATCCCTTCCCTGGCAATCCGTTCCCCCCCGTCCCAGCCCATGCAGGAAGAAGAGGAGCCTAGTTCAGCTCTCTGGACTCAACAGCATGTGAACTTTGCCAAGGTTCAATATATGACCTTGAGTCTCAGTCCTTTTACTGGAAATCTGCCTCTTTCCTGGTACTCCAATTCTAGTCATTGAGTAGCTGCCTACTTTTGTTTTCCAGGGCTCAAAACCAGAGCAGTGCCATAGTTTATCAAAGAATAGGGTCTTGCCTCCCTCTCACAGCCCTCCCAAGACAGGATTCTGCTCCTAAAACCCCACCCAGTGTTTAGAGATCACTACCTTAGCCAGACCTTGTGAATTCTGATTACATAAGGCATCTTGCTGGTTTTCCCCAGCTGAAATCCTATTAGGAGCTCTTGAAGACAGCCCAATTAGCAAATACCTGCAAGGGTGGCTGCCTGATGACAATCTCCAGGAATTAGACACTGCCTGCCTGGCTATGCCCCTTCCTGTTACTTGACCCTCCATGCTGTGATCAGTCTGGTTTCTGGATCCCTGGACACTCAGAAGGTCCCATTCCACTGTTTCCTGCCAAGGGAGTAGCAGTTTCTACTCTTACAGAGCAGGGGGCTGTGGATTCTCAAGAACTGTCCAAACAAGGGCCACTAGCCAAGTGCAGCTTTTAAATTTCAACTAAAATTAATCAAAATTAAATAAAAATTCAATTCTTCAATCACACTAGGCACATTTCAAGTTCTTGGTAGCCACATGTGTCTAGTGGCTACCACATTGGATAGTGCAGAAACTACTCCCATCATCACTGAACGTTCTATTGAACAGCCCTGGTCTACAGGCTGGAAACAGAATGTCAAAGGGCATAGGTTTCTCCAAGAGGAGTCAGTCCTGATTCACTCATGCATCTAAGTGGTGTGGACTGAATGCCCACTATGCTGGCCCTATCACTAATGGAATGACCTAACATTTTAATGGGCTACAGCATGGAGTGAAGGACATAGATAATAAAGGCAGGGATTATTGTCTATTTCGTTTATTGATAAATACCAAGAGCCTTGGACAGAGATTGGCACAGAGTAGGAGCCCAGTTTTTATATTATACACTGGATGAATGAACATACGTAATCCAGTTAATTCTAGGGGGATCATCATATAGGAATAGGAATCATTCTCTAGGTGCCATTACAGGTCAGATTAAATGACTCCCTAAACTTTCCAAACTTTTTTTTTTTTAATGACCAGTTTTCTAGTCACAAATTCTGCATCTTGGGTCCATTAACATCAAGAAAGGACAAGTACACAAAACAGGGTCATTGTGGCAACAGAACTGGATCAATTGCATTGTATTTGAATACATTGGCTCAGACATTCAGAAATCAGTCCTCTGTGAGTCTGGTTAGCATAAATAGGCTGATGTTCTCTTGGTGAGCATGAAAAAATTAAATTAAACTAAATTAAATTAAGTTAAATTAAATTAAAATAAAATAGACTTTCTACACCAAACAAACTGACTCAAAGCTTAGATCAGATTGGCACCCATTCCAGCCATATCAGAGCAACCAAACATCTGGTTATTCCAGTTAAAGCCATCTTTTAAAAGAAACAGTTCCAAACCTGCAGGATAGGAAGGCTTTTTCTGGTGCCCCAATCACCCAGAGCTGTGCATGAGAAAAGGAGGCACTCCTCTTCCCTTCTCTGTCCTACCTGTGCCTTTTCAGTTAGGCTGGTCCACTCTGACCAAGTATATAAGGGGGTGAGAATCAAGGAAAAGAGGACAAGAGCTGGTAAAAAAGATTAGAGTTAGGAGTTACCAAAGTAAGAGAAAGAGGATGGCATTTGGAAAGATGAAGGAGAAAGAAAGGGTTGGGAATTACATTTAGGCATTAATCATTGAGACAAGATCTGCTTTTGGATTGCAAAATGGAGAATTTCTGCTATAATCTGAAGCATCTGTACCTCGATGACTGATAATTCAGGGTTTTATTTAGATTGCTGCTCCCATTCCATCACCATACATTTGCACATGGAAATTTTAAAAAAGAAAATGAATGGCCTGGAAGTGCTGCTACTCATGTCCCCTCCTCTATCTGTAGACCAGATTTCAAGGGGATGTGCAGACTGGGAAGGGTACAGGGATCACACAAATCAGTCTCAGAGTTTGGTGATACGACAGCTGTTAGAGCTGATCGCCCTCACGTTCTAAATGCGTGGCCGGGCAGCTTTATAAGGATGGTTCTCCTGGGATCTCTGAACTTTGAAAAGCTTGGGCCCTTTTATGAAGAATGAATGTTTGACAAAGACACTTGGGATTCTTTGCAGAAATGATCAAAGAATACTCACATATAGCAAAATACAGAACTGGGAGAAAAGAGTCCTGGTTTCCAGCCGTAATGCCAGCACAAACTAGCTGTATCATTTACTTCCATTGGTTCCTGTTTTCTTGTATGTGATATTGGAGGTCGGAGATGGGTCAATATTAGATGAGGGAGAGATAGATGGGGGGGGAGGGAGATAGCAACAATCATGAAGATATTGGTAAATAGTATTTTAATGAAGACTTCTGCATCACTGCCCTACTTTTATCTGTCTAAACAAAGTTAAAGTAAACATGCCAGTCTGACATGTTTATTCGGTAGATCAATTTTTCATCCTCAATCAGGTTGACACCATCTTTGGAAAATGCTTGTAGTAGGCACTTTTATTTCCTTTGGTTACAAAAGGGCTTAAAGTCCTCCAACAAATTAACACACAAAATGTCAAAATAATGTTGTAACAGAGGAAGCACAAGCCAAGGAGCGTCAGATGTGCTTTCGAATCTGTGGCCCTAATTCACCTCAATATGAATTCCTTATGGAGGCGTGGATGAACTGGGGCTCCATAAGGAATCCTGACAACATGACTTTAACATGCCTTTGGTTTTGTACTGTGCATGCTGCAATTCCTATGTGCAGGTGAGTTAGCATCGAAGCACTGCTTTCTATTTCTAAAGCACTTCATAATCATTAATGATTTAAGCCTTACAACATCCCTCCAAGGGAGGTCAGTAGCAAAACACCAGAAGCACAGCTGAGGAAACAACAAGAGGAAGATGTTAAATGATGTGATAGAAACTGCAGAGAGAAAAGGCAGTATTAAAGCAGAGAGCCCTCTGCTCTTCATACAGAGATGTCAAGGTGTACGTGTGATGGAGAATACTTCCAGAACAAGGTCACACTGAGTCTACCACCATCACCACCAAAATTCTGCCCCTCCAAAAACTCCCCTCCCTGTCTCCTCTCTTGTATTACTGCCTTATCCTTAATCTCCTTTAAAGTCCAAGGTCACATTTTCAGATGTTAAAATGATTTAGTCCTTTTACATTTGCTACTCAATCAGGTAGCCTTGGCTGTGGCCTAACAGAAGTTAATTAAAGACCCTCCCTAAAAGTGGCAGAATGAGCAGAAATACTTAAACTGTAATATTTGCTTGTCCCCATCGCATACAGTTTGGTCAATGATTTCAAGGGTTTCACAGATCCACTGATGCCCACCCATGGCTTCCCTGGAACTGCTCCTGCCTCTCCCCAAAGTTCTGGTAGCCCATACACCAGTTCAGAAATCCTGCTCTGATTTCTGGAGGCCATCTACCATCTGTGCAGCTTGTTTTGATCTGCACAAAAGATTCATTCCTAAAAGGCTGTATGTCTATCATCGCTTTATAAAGGATATGACATGTTTCTATTGATTTTTATTATAATGTACTCGATCTTTTACCTTTAGGTTAGAGGCATATCAAACTGTCAATCATCTTAATGACTGACTTTTAAATGTATGTGATTTTCCCCATTCTTCTCCCTTTTTCTCCTTGAGAATCTACTAATCAATATTAGGAGAGTCTGAAATTTAAAGTTTCAGAGGCCTATGCTTTTGGATGATGAAAAAATGAATTTGTAAAATTAATAAGCCCTCAATTCATCTTCTAGATTTGACTATTTGGGGTTATTTTTCTTAACAAATGTCAAAGCCAATATTTAACACAGAAGAGCTCTTCTAAGTGGCTTCAGGGCAATACTATGACAATAGTGAAACCCAGATATATACAGCTCTGGAGATTTCTAATCATTTCCCCCTGATTACATCTAAGCACATTTTCTCATGGTATAGCCTTGGCCTCAGCAGAACCAAACAATATACAGGTAATCTACTAGATGCCATAATATTACTGATAATAAGTTAATGATTTTTTAAATTGCTATTTAATATAACATAAATTGATAATGCTATCTACCTAAATAGAACTTTGCTAAAGTGTTTAGTAATATTAAAGATTTTAAATTTACCAAAATTACATTATGCAAATTACATAATCAAAATATGCAAAGTACTTGTCAATTTTTTTTTCAGCCATTTCAATGTCAATTAGAACATATGCTTGTGGCTGTTCCTGCAGGATGTGCTTTGTGGGTTAAGTGAGGTGCTCCTCCGTGCATCACTGTGGAAGGAAACAAGTGATCTGCCCCATGATAAATATGTTGCTGGTCAAGTGCCGGTCAGGACCTGGGTCCATGAAAACGGTGCAGTGGATGAGAAAGAAAGTATAAGACAAGAAGAGAAACTGGGATCAGGGAACTCTCCGTCCGATACTCTCCGTGCATCATTGTGGAAGGAAACAAGTGATCTGCTCCATGACAAATATAGAAGGAGCCCTAATGCTATAAATTAATAATTCAAGCATTCTTATCATTCCCAAATCTCTACTCAAAATAATTTCGGTATGCACTCTGCCAGGTAGGACTATAACATGACTGTGATTTCATGAAAGGGATTGTATTTTGAAGAAAGACCATGTGAACAGAAGAACAGTAGCCATGGAGGATAAAAAGGTGTGGGTAGTCAGAGAGCCAGAACTTGTAGATTTTATTCAGTACTGATCAGGGAAGAAGAACACTGAATTAGAAGAGAGTGAAAAGCTAAAGTCTAGAAAGGTGTTTTTTGTTATGAGGCAGGGATGGGTTAGTGTGGAGGAAGGAGCTCCGGGACACTTGACTGCTTTCACTATCTTCTTCTCACCAAACAATCTTCTGTTGCTAGTTCATTTCCCCCAGGGCTCTAAATCCAGGGAACCCAGGCAAAGCACTGTTATAGACCCATCAAAATTCATTACCACAATGTGGGTTGAGCCTATTCAAAGGAGAGGTAAAAGGAATGGCAGTTAAATGGGGTGGGGAGCAAATTTTTGGACCTGGGGGAAAAAAACAAAACCTAACTCTCTATCCTAGTTATTTGACCAAGATAATACAGTGAGAACATGCTGGCTTCCTATTTGACTTATTTTTCTCTGTAACTCCAAATCTAGGAAGTGTTGGTTAATTTCCCACTACATTATTAAAACTATATTGTAATAGAAAAGAGTTGCAACAAGACAAACTCATTATTTTGGAGGGGAATCATAAAATTAGAACAAATAATGGCATGATATGAGGCTGCAATTTTACCCTCAGCATTTGCCAGCAAAACTAAAATGAATAACTAATCTTTAGATCAGAAAATGAATATTTCCAATGAATTTTTCTAATTGTTCCATAAACAGAAACAGTAGTTCAAATAATATCAAAAAATAATCATAGCATTAGAAACTGTCCTGGAAACATGAGCTTGACTTGTTCAGAAGTCATCTCTACAAAACGAGTCAATCTTGGACTATGCAAATTCACTAAGTACAAGATAAGTCATTAGGGAAACATGTTTCCATCTGTACTCAGGATCCCTAATCATGCTGGGCTTCAAGTGCTAGAAAAGATTCAGCAGCCAGTTCTTCCATCTGCCCTTCAGTAGGCAAACAGCCAGCATCCAGGATGATCAACAGTCTCTGGGGTTTATGTCTTACTAGTCAATGAGTAATATATTTTGCTGCTGTTTGATGCTTTGCCGATTGATTTCTTAGAGTGAAAACTGCCAAAGCTGCAACCCACCTGCCAATGCTTTTCATCTCTACCAAATTACTTTAAAAACATATCCTGAACATTAGGATACACACAACCCAACACCTAACCTATGGTAGATGGAACTCTATTAACACTATAGACTGAGTGCCTTAGGAAATGAAAAAGATTTTCAAAGGTGTGTGTGTGTGTGTATACACACACACACACATATCCATATCCATATCCACATAAACACATATTTGATCTATACATACACACACATATACACATACTTGAAATACTTCTTTTGAGTTTCTAATCACAGTGAATATTCCTTACTACATAATTTTCCTACTAATATCATATTTGCTAGAGACCAGCTATAATAATTTAAGTGGGGCCAGGAAATAATAAATTATTTATTTGAAGGAGCCCACAGGTGAATCCAGTTGCTGCCATTAACAAGTTTCAGTGACTGCTGAATATAATGTTCCAAATATCCAGAATGTGCTAATCCAAAGGGCATCATCTAAACTGTCAACATTGTGCTTATAAGGTGAAAAATCAACATCATAATTTTAAAATGCATTATAATGCTTGTGCTTATGATCAGTGTTTTAAAAGGGGGAGGGATGATTGTGAGCATACTTGCATAATGCACCAATTGGCAGAGTGGTTAAGAACTTAAATTCTGGAGGCTGAACCTCTGGGTTCATAATCTAGGCTCCACCACCTTCTAAAATAGTTCAGGCAAGTAATTTAACCTCTCTATGCCTTGGTTTCCTTATCTGCAAAATGGGAATAATGATAATACTCATGCAGTTATTCTGAGGATTAAATGAAGCAATACTTGGAAAGTCCTTAGAAAAGTGCCTGACACACATGAAGTCCTTAATAGATGTCAGGTGTTGCTATTGCCATCTTGAGCATTGAATTGCCACCAGTTCTCATCTGCTTCTCTGGGTCTGAGAGGTATCCAAACATAAGAGGGAAAAAATCCCAGGTCTTTTGAAAAGGATTATTGTTGATTTCAGCCGTAGCAGCAGAGCACTTCAAGGTGGAGGCTTGGAGATGGTGCTAGCCGCAAATCTCAGAAGATTTGGCTAGACCCTTGGGAAAAGAAATTCATCGGCATATGAAAGACAAACGCTTGTAGAAAGCTCGGTGAGGAAATGTGAATAAATAAATAAATACAAGACAGGGTATACATAAGCCATGTCTTCTAAGCCATCATAGGTAGCATCAATATTAAACTGCAATATTACAGCTTAAATTGGGTTGTGTGTCTCTGTGTACAGAGGAGAAGCAGAGAGAGGCAGATGGGGGACATTAAGTGCTGCTGGGATGAATATCTTAGCTGGCCTGAAAAAAAGAACATTCCATAAAGTTCTTCAAACCCACTGAAGAGTCTTCTGTATTACTTAATGGCTTTATGACCTACTAAGTTCAAAACTGCTCAATGTTGATAGGGACGGTTGAGAGAATAGAGTTGAGAGTCAAATTGTCATGAATGTTTCAGAAAGATGAAACAAGGGAGAAACCTAAATTGAAGCCAAGGGTGGAGAAAAATAGAGCAGTGTTCAATCATAACAGTCTTGCTCAAGGAAATAGCTTTGTTTAGCTCCTTAAGCTTTCTCAAGCTAGTTATTTACTTGTTGAAGGGCAAGTCAACACACACACATAAACACATACACACACCACGACATGTTGAGAAGTTTTCCAAATCCAAAGACCTGTTGAAAATCAACCTTTTAAAAGCAGTAGTATTAAGGTTAAAAGGAGAGATTGAATGTGTGAGAGAGGGAAAGGGCCAAGCTGGAAGGCACAATGACAAATGACCCTGCAGGGCAAGGCAAATCCAACCAGAATACACAGAGGTAAAGATTTAATTTTGAAGAAGAATTCTGAAGTGTCACTGAATTTTTTGTACAATTTCTAAGAAGAAAAATATTTAAACACATTGAATGGGCAAAGGGAAGCCTAGAAAAAGCTCCATTTTAAAAAAAACTCTCCTGCCCCACGTGAAGGTGATGCAGAAAGAGTTAAGAAGGTAAAAATAGAAGAGGGGTCAAAGAGATAGCACAGGACTACCTAATGTCAGTGGAGGGCCTTAGAAGGAAAACACATTTATAGCAAACAAAAGCTAAATTCCACACATTTGGTGGGGAGGTATCAAAAATGTAGAGATAGACCTAGTTTGTAATTTCCACTTAGGTAACCACCCAAAACTGTCTCCTTACTCTAAAATGTCTGCCCTATTAGGTTCTAGTCACACAGTCAATCAGAAAAAGGTTAGTAAGCATCCTGCTACTGTGCTCTATTAAGATGTACAACGCTACATGTGGTGGAAATTATGATGACTTGCAAGATAGAGGCCTCACCTTCAAACTCTTTGCAATCTAGAAAAGGATCTGAGATTTAAACGTTTAAACAAAGTCATATTTAATTTTACCCAAAGGTATGCTCAACCAGTGCTCAAGAAGGGCAGAAGAATCTTGGACATTGGGTCTTTGGCTGCCCTGGGCTTGTCCAAGGTGGTTTTAAGGAAAGGTGATAATTCTCTGAAGGGTGGAATTCAGAGAGGTAAAACTGCCATAGAAGGCATCTAAAGTGAGGGAATGCTGTGAGCAAAGGTCTGGAGGCTGGAAAGTAAAAGGAATCTTCTGGGAACTTTAAACAGACCAGTTGCACTGGAAGAACAGCGAGCAGAGTAGAACGGCGAGCTGTACCCCCAATTGTCCTGGGTGCTTGGGCTTGGCATTAATAACCCTTGTGCCGATGACTGATTCAAGAGCCTCATTTCGACCTACTAAATGTGTGTGTGTGTGCACGTGTGCACATGTTCTACATAAGGAAAAGTGAAGGAGAGAAGGGCATTTATATTCTTCAAGAGAATTATGACACAGGGGCTCTGGAACTGATCATTACCACAGTCAGAAATCCTTCTGTCTGATATGCTGTCCTTGCATTATTACTTTACTATTATTACTTTTATTTATATGCCTTAGTAGGACATTTTTGACATATATATTTAAAAGTAAAGAATCAAAATAAAACCATCACAGACCCATAAAATGTATGTTTATGTGCTTCACACTGTCATTTAATTCCCCAAGACCTTGTTCAATTTTTTTCCATTCTTTTCTCTGTTCCATCTTTTCAAATTCAGATGCCCTGTCTTCACATATACAACACTAATACATAGTGTTAACATTAGGGTGATTTATGGGGAAAATACATCAAATGTATGCTATGAACTATAGTTTGCAGTAAGATTTTGATAATGTTCCTTTGTCATTTGTAACAAATGCTCCACCAACAATGCAAGGAGTTGTTGGTGGGATGTACGGAATCGTCTATGTTTTGCACGAATGTTTCGTAAACTCACAACTTTTCTAACAAAAAAAAAAGAAAGCAAAAATAATGTTGGGATAATCCATTAGAAAAAACAAACAACCACAGAACACGTCCCTTCCCTAAAGAACAGCATAAAAAAGAATACTCACATTAGTAGAATAGAGTACCTACTGGTATCTTAGACAGAAAGCCAAACAAAACTATTTCAATGCTGGAAGCTCAAATCAGTTATATGCAATAAATAGTAAGAAAAATAATTTGGAATTACCCAGTAACAGCGTGCCTACAGCATGTTGCTCTTTGACTTGAGAAATAACAACAAAGCACTTTGAAGGATTCAACCTCTCTGTTGAGAGAAGAAAGGGGCAATATCTAGCCCTATCTAAACATTGTAGAGAGCCAGTGGCGGCAAAACCACTTGAACACCAACATAAGGGTTGCGGTCATCTAGTCACCCTCACTGCCATGGCCCTCTCTTTCCGATCTTGGATTAGACTAAGTGACCAGAATCCCTAGCCTTACATCCCGTGTGCTCGTTAGTTAATTGGGCAAACCTCTCCAATCCTGCTTTTCCTCCCTGTAAGAAAACAGTTATGGGCTCTACGACCTTTCAGCTCCTGCCTTTATGATGCTGGTCTTGAAAGGTGGAGAATATAAGAATATGGTAGTAGACAGCCTTGAGTCCACTGTCTCTCTGGACATCTTGTTATGTGAGACAGCACATTTCTTTATTGTTTAAGTCAGTTTATATCAGGGAATTCTCTTATTTTCAGCCAAAATGTGATAATGTTTCTGATCAGGGTTTAAACATGGATTAAGAAAATTGCATTTTCTGAATTTATTTATTAGTTAAATAAGTTTAATAAATTGAACATTAAATACATTGCACTAATGTTATATATTGAAGTGTAAAGAAATATAGAAACATACATATAAGATTTTTCATAATGCCCAGTTCCTCATAAGTTTAACTATCATTAGGCTTTAATGACTAAATTTGAATGGCACTTCATAGTTTAAAAGAACGCCCCCCCTCCCCACCCCATTTGAGTCTCTCATCATCCCTGAGAGGAGATAAGATTATCCTGACCTAAGTGAGAAAATTGATTCAAGGGGTTAAATGAATTCCCTGAGGTCAAAGAGCTAATTAGAGTTTTAGAATCAGAATTACATCTTCTGGCTCCAAATATCTTGCTGTTTCCACTATACCACTCATGTCTGTTTTTGGTGTGTTAAAATGGTTTCCTTATTGACCAATGGAACTTTATATGATGGGGGGGTGGGGGACTACAAAGTTATTACAGGAATCTCCACTGGATATTCTTTTGAGAGCTGAAACATCATGTTTTAAATACCTGTACACAAGAAAAACCATCTGACATCTTTAAGAAGTCAGTTTTTAAATCAAAGACCCACTTACTAGAAAGCAAGAAGTCCTGAGATAGTCACTGAAGGAAGTGGGGATAAAGAGCTTGGTGCCTCTGTTTTGAGAACTTTTCAGAGATGTTCAGCAGAAAAAATAATAACTTAACAGAGAACCTGAAGCAGTGTTGTAGTAACAGCATATTTCATTTGTCTTGGATTGTGACTATCTTTTACCAATGCTCTAATTGGGAACACATTCTTATAAAACACTCTTGAAGTGGTTATCAATGTGAGCCAGTCTCAAAAAGCATATATATATTTTAAAACAAAGCAACCAATCCAGCACCAAAAAGTACAATGATGTTCTTTGCTTGATTTTTCTGAACAGCATGAAAAGGAGATGCAACATAGAGAATGGTAGCTAACCGATATTATGTACTGTTTCACACTTTTCATAGAAATTAATTGAGTACTTATAATAGTCTTTTGAGGAAAGTATGGCTGTTTTATCTCCATTTTCAGATGAGGAAACTGAGTCCTAGAGAAGTCAAATATTTTGACCAAGGTCACACAGCTTATAAGTGGCAGAGTTGGGATTCAACTCAAGAAATAACCTCAGACTCTGTAGCCGCATCTCTATTCCCCATCCCCCAACCCCCATACCTGAAACTCTTCTTCCAGCATTGATCTCCTCCAAACTCCTGGGAAAATTCCCCTCTTAGTTTTGATCTGTTCTCCTCCTTCTTCCAAATTTTGCATCATGAAAGTCAAAACCACCTGTCAGGGAAATACTCCTCTTCAGAGAAAAGGGAAGGGAAGAAACTGAGTGATGAAGCCTGAATTTCCTTCAACTGAAAGTGAGAACAGAAAAAAAAGTCTAGGGACTCCATATAGGGCAGTGATTTTCAAACTTGAGCGTGCATCAGAATCACCTGGAGGGTTTATTGAAACACAGATTGCTGGGCCCCAGCCCCATGGTTTCTCCTTCGGTAGGGCTGGGCTAGAGCCTGTTGATTTGTATTTTTACCAATTTCTACACTGCTGCTGACGATGCTGGTCTGAGAGTCACACTCTGTGTATTAGTCAGTCAAAGGGGTGCCGGTGCAAAGTACCAGAAACCTTTTGGCTTTTATAAGGAGTACTTATTTGGGGTAGCAACTTACAGTAACGAGGCCCTTAAGAGTCCACCTCGAGGTTGCTTTCTCACCAAAGTCAGTTGCCACGTGTTACAGCAAGATGGTTGCTGATCTCTGCCTAGTGTCTCCTTCCTGAGCTTCCTCTTCCTCTTAAGGCTCTGTGGGCCCTGCTTCTTCCTGATCTCAGCTGTGGGCTGGCATAGGGCTTGTCTCTTGGGACTTCTTCTCTCTCAGTTGCAAACTATCAGGTGAATGACTCATCTCTCCCCAGGGCCCCAGGATCAAAACAGACAGAGCTCTCTCTTCCGTGTGTCTTCTTGAGTGAGCATCCATTTACATCATCCCACTTCCAAGGGAGCGAGGACTCCACTTGAGTTATTCCTTACTGACATAGACCAATTACAAGCCCTAAATTGATTTTATCAAGTAAACTTAATCAGAGGCCCCTCAACTGAATCCAATACAACCAAAGGGTATCACACCCAGAATAATAGATTAGTTTACAAACATAATCTTTCTCTTTTTGGGATTCACAAATAATCTCAAACTATTATACTCTGGGAACCATTTCTCTATGAGAATAGCCTTTTCTGTTCATCCTTGAAAAAAAATTCTACTTTAAGAATTTTTCCATATTATACAAACCTGAAGAGCATCTACCCACTGGGTTTAACTTCTAACCAGGCATTGCTGGTCGGGTCTAAAAGAAGTGGGACCCAGAGGGAGAAGCTGAGCTTCCTCTCCCTCCTTGGTGAAGCCAGCCTTCTGAGCTACCATTGCCTTTTTCCGGGCCTACCAGCAACACCTCCTCCATTCTAACGCCATTGACAAGTGACCACTGTTCCTACCCCCAAATGGTTGTGGTCTTAGCTTATGTCCTTACCAGGAAAGGACATTCGCTTTTCTGACAAGGGTCATGGAAAGATGGCTTCTTTACCCAAACTGATAGAAGAAAACCATGCCAAAGAAAAGCACACCTGCTGACAAGCTGACAGCAGGAGAAGACAAAAATAAATAATAATATTAATAAAAATATACAAGTCAGATAACCTCTCACAAGGGACACCAATGTGGGAACACTCCTCCCTCAGTAAAACATGAATTTTCCATATTCATATTAAGAATCCCAAATATAAAGCTCACTTTCACCCAAATGAATTATAAATTAATCACACAAATTTACTGCATATATTTTATTTTTAATGCTGGCCTGTGAGGTCCAAATTCAAATCTCTATTTTGTACCCCAGGATAAATTTTATTTGCCCTGATTTTTTAGACCATAGCGTCTTCCTTCCCCTAAGTGTATGGAATTATAATCTAGAGTAAATAGGAGCTTTAGACTGATTAAACTAAAGGAGCACAAGCATTATTTTATTATGTGCACTTCCAAGATGATTTAAATGGATTTATTCATCTATGTTAAATAATGCATTACAGTAGCAGCAGATGCGATTTTGCCTATTTTGCATACAAAAGAAATTTTAAATTTTTGTCCTAACACAGAGAAAAACCCATGTCAACAGTGCTAAGAGAGCCCTCTCAATCAGGTCAATCTTTTCTGACTTCCTACAACTTCATAATCCATTTCTTTAGTATTTTGAATTCACCTTGATTAAGACCTTTGCTTTTACCACCATATATGACCTCAAAATGCTTTTTTCTATTGCAGAGAAATAAGACTCCTCTAGGAATTGGAGAGATGCCCATTCATGTCGAGAAATATTATTTGCTTTTTAATTACTATTGCTGAAAATAACAGACTTTTAAAAAAATGTATAGATTCAAGGGTACGTGAAGATTTGTATTTTTTTTGCTGTCTGGAAATGGCCCCAGAGAAGGTATGTGTGTATAAATGCCTATGTATGTTTACATGTATCAATGCATATATGGATGGACATATGTATTTGCAAATTGATGCTGCCAGAAAGTTTAGAAAGAGGATGCTCACAAAACATGTTCCTGAAAATGACAGTTGAAGAGAAGTTTTAGAAGAAAGGCTATATCGGAATATGGTCCCATCTGATACTATTTTGAGTAATGGACCAAATCAGGTTTTACCTGGCTTAGAGCTCATGTTTCGAGAGGTTAGACATGAATTATCTGAAGCCAAATTATTTTCTTTTGCTTTTCTACTTTCTAAATAAAAGTTCCAAGGCATTTCTTTGAAATTAACAATTTCCTTTAAAATCATAAATGTTCACACAGCATTTTCTAGAAAAAAAATAGTATACATTATAAATGCATGAGTTCTACACTCTGATTTATGAGAGAATCACATCAACTTTAGTTGGCATGTGGTTCATTAATAATTCAACCATGTAGACTTCATCATGTTGGAGATAACAGACATTTTAAATAATAATAATAAAATCTATAATGGACAAATATTACTTCATGTAAAAAGGATTCTTTATATTACAAATCCACTTGATTTTTTAACAAAAGATTTCATCTGCAATTTATTTGAACTTGTGTAAAATAACTAAAATACATTTAGAACGTTGTGGAAGAGTAAAGGCAGATACAATTCCTTTCCCAAACTTACAAGTACATTCCTGTGTATTATTGCACCTAGCTAAGATAATTAAATATTAACAACCTTGCATGTCTTTTTTTGTTGTTTTTTTATTAAGGAGCTATCATAATTCTCTGTCCCTGTAAAGCATCAAAGCTGAAACATTTGCTTATTCTCAGAAAGAAAGAAAGAAAGAAAGAAGAAAGAAAGAAAGAAAGAAAGAAAGAAAGAAAGAAAGAAAGAAAGAAAGAAAGAAAGAAAGAAAGAAAGAGGAAGGGA